>PVLD010016613.1:0-44414 GCA_004027595.1 Dinomys branickii | reverse complement strand
CCTCATCCTACTGAAAAGTTTTTGTACATCTGAAGAAATCACCAGCAAAGTAAAAAGAAAACCCACAAATTGGGAAAAAATCCTAGCTGGCTGTCCCTCAGACAAAGGTCTTCTATCTAGAACATACAAAGAATTAAAAAACATGTACCTGTCCAAATTCAAAGACCCAATCCAGAAATGGGCATCTGAGATGAATACAGAATTCTCAGACAAAGAAATACAAATGGCAAATAAATATACGAGAAAATGTTCCACATCCTTAGTCATTCGAGAAATGCAAATAAAAACAACATCGAGATTTCATCTCACCCCAGTAAGACTGGCCAGTATGAAAAAGTCGTCCAATAACAGATGCTGGCGAGGCTGTGGAGAAATAGGAACTCTATTACACTACTGGTGGGAATGCAGACTGGTGCAACCACTGTGGAGAGCCGTTTGGAGATTTCTCAGCAAACTAGGTCTAGAGGTTCCATTCAAACCAGCTATTCCTCTTCTTGGTATTTTCCCAGAAGATCTGAAAACATCATATCACTCTGATGTATGTGCACCCGTGTTTATAGCAGCGCAATTTGTAATAGCTAAAATGTGGAAGCAACCCAAGTGCCCATCCACAGAAGACTGGATTAAAAAATTGTGGCATTTTTATATAATGGAATATTATTCAGCTATAAAGAAAGACAGTTTTGAGAACTTTGTAGTCCAGTGGTCAAAACTAGAGTCCATACTCATAAGTGAAATAAATCAGCGATACATGTGCAGGCAACGCATTGTATCACTGGTGTAAGAACCTGAGCGTGGGAATATAAAGTAAGAGACATGAAGGAAATCTGTTCAAAAACAAAGAACAGATGGGATGAGGGAAAGGAGAAAAGAAAGAGACAGAAATGTATGTATGTATATATGAATACACATATATGCAGGAGGGCTAACATGGTTCTACTATTGTATTATATCACTTAATGCTAAGGAATAATTGATGACGGGTTATGTGATCAATATTGTATGTCTGTATGTATTATCCTGAACACACACTTCGAAGATATCAATATGCAAAGCAGCAACTATTGGTGGTTTTGTTGTTGTTGTTGTTGTTGTTGTTTGCCTGTTTTGTTTTCTGTCTTTGGGTGTTTGGTTTTTGTGTTTTTCTGTTGTTGAGAGGATTAATGGTCTGACCAATTTTGCATGTCTGTATATGGGTTCATATATTTACACTTTGAAGATATCAATGGATAAAGCAATGACCACTGTTGAGACCATGTCACCTTGTCTATAGATCAGTTGTGATTGTACTATTTTTTATGCTAATTGGTGTCTGTTTGTTAATATGTTTTTGTACTTTTATATTTTTTTTAAATAAAAAATAAAAAAATTAAAAAAAAATGTGCAGCAGGGGCCGAAGATGTAGCTCTGTGGCACAGCACCTGCCTGGTAAGCGCGAGGTCATGAGTTTGATTCTCAGTACCACACACACAAAAAAAGGTAACTAAACTACTTAGTTTTAAAAGACTTTTGCCTGTAAAAAAAAAAAAAAAAAGATAAAGACGGTTTCAATACTCTGTTACTCTATGGTACTTTCTTTCTCCAAGTTAAGTTAATTTACATATGGATGCCCAAGCAATGATCATTCATTCATTTATTCACAAAGTGTTTATTGAAGACTTACTACATGCCAGACACTTTTGTATGTCCTGGAAATGATGCAAGAGTCATAATTATATAAAAACCTTTGATTTAGTCTGATATTAAGTTACCATTTATTGCAATTTATTATATGCCAGATATTTTATCTACTGTATGAGAGAACAACACTGCAAAGCTGATATATTTTTGCATTCTTTTGTCATAAGTCAGTTAAGATTGACAAAGGTCAAATAATGTATTCAAGGTCAATGCAGCCCGAAAGGAGTAGAGGCAGGATTCCTACTGTGATCGCTCCACCACCCACACTCTTTTAATGAAATTTCATTGTGTGTTTTATCACCAAGAACTTAAGTGTCTGTATCTTCCCACCTTCACCCCACTGTACTTTGCTTAGTACAAGATGAAATAATTTTCGTCTTACTAGGTCAAGACATAGTAGGCCCTCAGAAATGTTTGCTGAATGAACAGATAACTGGGACTGAATGCCAAGAGTTGGGCACGATCCAATCCCAAGGTTTATGCTGCACTCTTCTGCAAGACTCCAGCTTGCTCCTGGCTTTCCATTCTAGAAAAGGCTGGTAAGAGAGGACACAGTCTAGCTTTTAATAATCCATTTCAGGTTAGCTCAGGTAACATTTTCTGTTGTCCTAATATGGGGAATCTCATTGTCTGTTCCCATCCAACAGTCAATCTTGACAAATGGTCAGCTTCAGACGAGGCTGGTAAAACCCGTGCATGAATCCTGGTACCTTGGGGGCAGTGGAGTAGCTGTCTAAAGGCAAATAAAGCCACCTAGACTTCTGGGGGTATATCTGGTGTCCAGAAATAGATGGTCCAGAAATTTCTGCAGATGTGTAGGGACATTTCAGATGTTAAAGCAGGATTGAGGCCAAATGCTTGGCTGGCACTTCCATGGGAAGGTCAGATCGAAAGTCTGCAAAAATACGAAGCAAGCAGATGATTCCTCTGAGTGTGAGATAAGACTACCAGATACAGTCTTCGCTTACAGGATTTGCCAGTCCCTCCTCTCTTAGCACTGCCCGCAGAGTGAAACCAGTTCATTGTGTCTACCGCATGACACCTCCTATGGCCGTGGTGGTTGGGTAGGGGCAGACACTTGACCCAAACTGAGCCCAGCGGGTTATCTAGCCTGAAATCTTTAACAGGTAGCCTCAGAATCTGGGAGCTACAAGTGCCTATGGCAGGGATTCAGGAGAGTTGGGAAAGTCTTATCCCTAGGATCCTTGGATTGTCTGGCTCCTATAACTTCTTGAGTTCATTATTCACTTTTCCCTGGGATTTCAAGAACTTTCTTTCACTTAAACTAAGCAAGATCTGGTTTTTTGTTACCTGCAATCAAAAAAGCCTCAACCACAGCACTGCAAGATAAAGAGGGGAGAGAATCAGAGCTGCTTCCTTCATCTCTATTTACCCTTTCCTTAGTGTGTTTCCCCTGACTCTTAAGGGGGAAATAAAGGAGGCTTCTGACACTTGTGTTCTAGTGGGAGAGACAAATCATTTCAGTACAACTCAGAAAGCTCTCTAATAGCCATACAATGAGAGTGTCATGGGAACAGAAGGGAAGAATCTTCCAACTCTTCCTGTTTTGGGGGTGGGGAGGGCTTTGCACAGAGCTGAGTCCTACCAAATGGGTGGGAGTTCTGATGTACGGATACATTATCCAGACCATCCAAAGAGCATTAACAGCTTTCATATTTCCTAAAAGGATAAGAGATGAAAATGGAAATAGAGTGAGGTGTAATTTGCTTCTACCTTTAAGAGCTGTTTTTCTGAAGATAGTCTGTGTTCTGCTGTGGTAACATATTAACCCTGGAATCCCGGCTGGTTAACCCAGCAAAGTTTATTTTCCCCTGAGAGTACTTCTTCAGCAAGGTCAGTGGAGGGTTCTGATATGTACAATCACCTAGGGATCCAAAGTGATGAAGATTCTGACACCTTGTTGCTGGACTGCCTAGAGCATGAGGCTTCCTTGGCCACCACAGCAGGGGAAGGAATAGAAAGACACAAGGGCCATGATGGTACTTAAATGCTTTGCCTTGGAAGTGATACTTATCACTTCCACTTAAACTCAGGATGTATCACATAGCCCTACCCAGTTTGATGGGGGCTAGGTTGTGTTGGTCGCTGGTGTGTCCAGGAGAGGTTCAGGGCCAATGAGGGTGTGCACTGGAAGTCTCCCCACCAGAGAGCACTTCTCACAGCATAGTCTTGAATTGCCTTCAGTGAAGTTCTCTTCCGCATGTTTCTCCAGTTCCCTTTGGAATTATTTCAACTCGTGTCTCTTCATTCCATGGTGAATCAGGGGATATTATAAGAACGATAAGAAATAGGTCTTCAGATGCCTGCACCCAAGTTCCCTTCATCCCCCTTGAAACTTGCTTCCTCTACAGCCTTCTCTGTCCTAGATAATGGTAGTGCTATACTTTGACTTGTTCGTGTCAACCTTGACTGCCCTTGTCCTGACACCAAAAACATCAAGAAATCCCACTCACTCCCCCTTCATTATACAAGCAGACCCCGTCCACTCCTCGCCACTGTCCTTCCTGTTGTGCTGATCTGACCACCGTCATCTCAGGACTTTTCCAGTCGATTCCTTGCTGACCTTGCTGCCTCTGTTCTTGCTTCACAATGGCCCATTCTCAATACAGCAGCCATGTCATCCATCTAAAGATAGGTCACATTATGTCATTGCTCTATGCAAAGCTCTGCAAGGGCCACCATGGTATTCAAGGAGAAGCTGGAGTACCTACCATGGCGTATAAGGTCCTGCACGCCCTTCCCACCCCACCTCATCTCTGCCTTGCACTCTTCTCCCTTCCCTTCCTCTTCCTCCAGATACAGGTGATTCCTTTCTGCTCACCAAGGACCCTGGACTCACCCCAGTCTCATTGCCGTTGCTCTGGCTGGGAATACCTTCTCCCAAGCATCTGCCTCCTGAATTTCCATAACTCTTTCCATCGCATTCCTGGTGATGCCTTCCTTGACTGCCCTGTTTAATATTATATCTCCTAATGCCAGCATTGTTGGCCTCTGGCAATTATTTAATAGCATTTGTCACCTCCTGATGTACATAATTATTTGCTTTATTTATTGTGTGTATTGTTTCTGCCCCTTCTCAGCTAGACTGTATTTCCTGAAAGCAGGTTTTTCTTGGTTTGCCTCATTTTATATATTTCAAGCAGCTTGCACTTGACCCACAGTAGAGGGCCAGGATAGTTAACTAAATGCTTTGCCCCAGAAGTGATACTTCTCACTTCCACTTTAGCCCGGAACCTATCCCATAACCCTGCCCAGTTTGATGGCGGTTGGGCTGTGCTGATCTCTGGTGTGTCCAGGAGACATATTTGTTGAATAATTCAATTAAATGTGATTTTGCTGTCAGTGATTTCTGTGTGGTAAACTTATATGATCTTGGGATATGAAATATCTTATTATAAGTATCATAAAAGCGGATGTTATACTGAAGCATTTCTGACACCTGTCTCTAAGGGTCTGTGTATGGGTCACTCCCACGGGTTGAGATCATTATATAAATCCTACAGACGACAGATGGGGGCAGTTCAAGCTACAGGAGTGCAGGTTAACGCAGGAGGAGCTCACCTCTGGATAAGGAACGCAGGCTGCTAGATGTCTATAGTAAGTATTTCACTTGGCGGTCACAGGCCAAGGGGTCTGACTACACTTCTCCACCATAGGCTTTGGTGTGAGGCTCAATCAAGTTCTTCCACCTTGACACCCAGGAATTGTTTGCACAGTGCCTCCCCAGACACCTGGCCCGACAACTTAGCCATCTGCTCCAGGTACCGCTGGGCATCCCTGGGTACCACGTACCTCCACATGGAGAAACAGGAGGCCTCAGTACAGGATGGGCAGAAGCACAGATGCCAAAGTCAGACAAACCTAAAGCAAGATGCATTCTCAGTTCCTTTGTCTCAAGATCTGGAAAACAGTATCCACAGCATGGAGTTATAAAGAGGGTTGAGTTATATAGTGACTATTAAGGTAGACTCTTAACAGAGTTCTAGCACTAAGCCCATACTCAGTCTGTGCACGCGCTCCTCTTACATCTCCACCCACAGAGACCTTTTCATTTTTGGTGGGGTTCTCAACACTGAGCATGCTCCACTCTGCTGCCTGTGGATGTCCCCGACACCTGTGTCTGGGCTTGCCTTCCGAGGCAACTTTCTGTTCCTACAGCTCAGCTCAACGTGGAAAGCGGCTTATCCCCTTGAAAGAGGAAGAAGCGGGGGGGGGGGGGCGGTAGCTGATGGCATGTAGCATCTCTGGAGTTGTGGGAAGAGAAAATTGGTTTTGTTAAGGATCCAGATGTGAACCTGCCAAAGGACCAAGTCTGGTTCTAGTTGACTAAAGTTCAATTACACTTAACCAAAACGCTACTAATATGGAGGAATCTGTGCATCCACTGCTAAATTTAAGGAAATGTCCTCTGAAAATTGACTACTTCTCTAGAGAGAGCAGCTGGAAAGTAAATATATATATATATATATGCAACATAGAAGGTAGAAAAGGACTAAGTGTGATAACAAAGACAGAAACTACAAAAGAATAGGAAACTATACCAAATAAAGCTTCTTAATGTGTTCCAAAATATGCTACATCTAAGAAATGCATATCTTTTAAAAGATAAAATTTATATGTTAAAATACATTATATTGCACCAGGTGTGGTGGCGCACACCTGTAATCCCAGTACTCGGGAGGCTAAGGCAGGAGGATCATTGCAAGTTCGAGACCAGCCTGGGCTACAAAGTGAGCTCAAGGCCAATCTGAACTGCCTAATTACACCTTGTCTCAAAAAGACAAAAAACCGGTGTGTGTGTGTGTGTGTATAGATAGATAGATAGATAGATAGATAGATATAAAATGTTATATACTAAATGCTAATATATAAAGGGCTCTTACAAATCAGTATAACCATTCCAATAGAAAAAAAGTCAGTGCACATGAAATTTAAACCTTTGAAAGAACCACAAGCAATGGATAAAAATATTCTATCTCATTCATAAGCAAATAAATACCAACAAAACTCTAAGATAACATTCTTTGCTGTTGAACTGGCAAATATTAATTAGAAAAACCTTGTATTGGTAAGCATGCTGGAAAGTTAGCATTCCCATGTACTACATTTCTGGAAGCATAAATGCTTTTCTAGTAGATATTTTAAAATCATAATACTTGTTTATGTATTTTGGCCCATCACTTATCATGAATATGCACACAAACATTTGGTTGTTAGAATGCTGAGTTGAAGCACTGGTTATGTTAACAAAAGATCTGGAAAAAGACTCCAAAAGGAAATTAGTCATGTATATTAGTCATAAGATGGTACCTTTCAACAACAGAAGATGATCCAGTCACTGAAAAGGAAACTGGAGGAAAAGTGCCTTCAATGCATAATTTGGCCCTGAAACTATGCTCCTGCATTTAACAACTGCTCGCTGAGCATGGGCTTCATATTTGGCATTACTGACATCAAGAACGAGACAGAGTCCCTACCATTAAGGAACCCATATTTATTGTAAGAGACAGTAGGTAAATGGCACAAAGGGGACGCCGAGTTTAGCCATCTTCCTTGGTCTCCTCTCTATAAATGTCTGTCCTAGCAAGTGTTTCAGCTCTGAGAGAATCAACAGCAATTCCAAACCACGAGTAAAATTACTAGAGAGAGGTAAGATCACACTCAGAAGCAAAGTAGCTGGGCGTGGTGGCGCACACCTGTAATCCCAGCACTCAGGAGGCTGAGGCAGGAGGATCACTGAGAGCTCGAGACCAGCCTGGGCTACAAAGTGACATCAAGGCCAGGCTGAACTGCATTGTGAGACCCTGTCTCAAAAAGACCAAAAAAAAAAAAGGAAGGAAAGTAGTTGTTCAAAGTCCAAAATCAAAGCAACTTTCAAGTGTATTAGTTAACTCTTGCTAATATAATAAAATTACCACCAACTTAGCACCTTAAAACAACTGAAGTTCCTATCCCACAGTAGGTCAGGAATCTCAGCACGACTTAACTAACCCTCCTGATTCTGGTCCTCAGAAGGCTGCAGTTAAGATGTTGGCCAAGCCTGGGATCTCATTCAAAGACTTGACAGGGAAGAACCAGCCTTTAAGCTCATACAGTTGCTGGCAGAACTCAGTCCTTGGGGGTGGTTGGACTGGCAGCCCCAGGTTCTGACTGGCTGTTGATAGGAGGTCACCATGAGCTCCCAGCTGTTTATTGGCTGGAAATTCTGTCAGCTGCTTAAACCCCAGCTTCCCTACATGGCCACTTGTTTCATCAAAGTGAGCAAGCAAGATAGATAGTCTGCTAGCAAGGCAAACACCACTGCTGGATGCACTGCAATTTGAGAGGGACCTCCTGTCTCTTTTGCCATAGTAATAGATATAATCAAACTATACAATGAATGCTTGAACATGCTTTAAAAAATTTATTACAGTAAAAGACACTGTCATTAATCCCCCTCCAAATATTCCCCCTTGCTTTGAACACATTTATCCCACGAATCTTGTCACTTTCTGAAGCAATGCTGGAGGTCTTCCTTCCTAAAAGGCTTAAAAGGGTGTATGAAAAAGTAGTAAAAATCTAGTGGATGCTGCCAGTGAGTGCCATGCGAGAGAAAGGCGGGCTGGTACAGACCTTACAGTGTGGCCTCATCCACCTGGCTCACCCGCTCTGGCACTCTTCCAATTCTGGCTCTTCCCCAAAGTCAGTGACCCTGAAATGTAAACATTTTGAATCAGTTCAGGATGTCAAGACAGCCATAACAATACAGTTAGAGACACTCAAGAGGGAGACTTCCAGAGCTCCTTCAGAAAGCCCTAAGAATGGGGGGTTGCGTTCAAAGTGAGGGGGAGTGTGTTGATGGCAATGTTTCTTTCTTTTACTATAATAATTTTTAAATTTAAATATTCACCGTATTTCTTTATTATACCTCGTATGTTGGTTTGAAGGGAGGCATAAGTCCTCACCAGAAGACCACACAAAGGTGTGAGCACCGGTATGTGAAGACCATCCGGGACGCGCTGTCTGCCAGCCACAGGGAGAAGCCTGAATTCACTGGAGCCAGGTTCTAGGAGAGACGAATGTGAGCAGAGGAGTGGGTTGGGGTGGAGAAATTCTCCAGCTGCACCCAGTGAAGTGGTCAGAGCCTCACCTCTCTGCCAAATGACCTCCAAATGTGTGAAATGGTCCACTCTGCTGCCTTCTCTAGGCAGGAGGATAGTTTCTCTGTCGTGGCAAACTCAGATTCAAATACCCATGAGGGCTGGGAAGGTAACGTGACATGCCATATCGCCTGCCTGTGAAGGGAGAGGTGGGTACAGTGACAAGCTGGAGCACCCAGGGACCTGCACAAAGGGACAGCGGCCAGGCAGCTCAAAGTGACTGTTATCCAGGCAGAAATGCAGACCTGTTCTTGGCAGATTTCTTTTGCAAAGAAACACACAAGCCACATTCCTACATGGCATTTCCCCAAATTTAAAACTTTTTTCGTGGACTCAGTGAAATGCATCTGTGAACGAGGTCCAGCCCCCAGGATCCTGTCAGACTCACCCTGCCCCCCCCCCCCAGCATCTTGCGGGAGTGTGGAACAAGGCCATTTGCTGAATTGCAAGCTTGTATTTTCACTCTGCTAGCTCCTGGCTGTTACTGACCTGCTCTCTTCTGTTTTGAGCTCCTGATTGTGTGAACTCACAGTCAAGGCAGACCAGCCTGCTGATTAGCTTTAAGCTTCAGCCGCTTTAAGGTCTCCAAATTTGGAGGTAAGCACACGCTCATTAGGAAGTCATTTGATAAAAATTAATCCCTCTAGGAATATCTTGGACTCACAGGAAAGCCTTGGCACTCTCATTAGCCGGTTGTAAGTACTCCATCCACCTTGGAGACCCCAGTCCTCCCTGGGTTTGACTCACAGGCTCCAAACAGCTGCCACAGAGTCTGGGGACCAGATGCCAATGATTCTAAAATCATAGCAAAGGATGTAACAGAGCTTCAAACTCAAAGGCCACTGCCAGTCCCCTGCCCCCTGAGCCTGACTTCTCTGATTTAATCACTTTCGCTCCTGCCTGAGAATGAAGGGACAGATTTTCATCTTACGAGTAGATTTCAGAGCTTACTTTGCTTAATCCTTGCAGATCTGTCACTGACCCAGCAAAGAGAATAACTAACCGAGTGGGGGTGTCAGCACAGAGGGGCTCCTGGGAGAGGAAACATCCCGTGGGCTCGTCCAGGGGGATGGCCCAGGCCCGAGCTGCAGAGAGCTGTCAGCCGTAGCTGTGTGCTGTCTACCTTCCCCTGGAGGTGACAGCAGCATGTCCCCAGGGGCCTGTGAACCTGTCTAGAACAGATCCCCAACTTTAATCTCTAACTAATCCAGCTCTAAGAGCTTTTATGTAAGTCACTGATGGTTTGGGAGGAAAGTGGCTATTTTCTTTTCTTTCCTCAATGTTTCTATTGTTATTTTTGTGTTTGAAAAGATAATACATGCACATTGTCAAAAGAAAAATGCCAGCAGAACAAAGGGAAGCCCATGAAAAGTAAGTTCCCCTCCCCCATCCCTGTGTCCCAATTCGCCACCCCGGGGGCAGTCGCTGTTGTAAGTTCTCGGGTAAGAAAGATGGCTGTTTTTAAATTTTCTAATTTGGTCTCAGAAATAGCCAAAGGCCAAATAGAGCCACAATAATGTAATTAAAATGAGTGATGAGGGTATGCACATACCATGTCAGGGTAAGAGAGACACAGACTCACACCCACAGAGCACATAAAATCAGTGTTTGGGGTGTGTGTGTGTGTGTGTGTGTGTGTGTGTGTTTGGTCCCCCATCACTCTGAAAACACCAGTCAATTCCATAAACATTTATTGTGTGCAGAATGCCAGGCCCTATTCCCAGGACTGTGGGTTATACCAAGATAAATCATATAAGGTCCTTGGCTTTGGGGCGCTTACAATAAGAATAACTCACATTGGATTGGTCCCTTTCCCTTTACAGGGGAATTTTCAGGCGAGTTCTGTCATAACTCAGGTTGGCTACAGCCTGAGGCATGCTGGGACTGGAGCAGCCTGGGCTGTGGGAGGAGGAAGCAGACATGGGGGATGGGGACAAAAATGGCCACAGCAGAGGGTGGGTCTCTGAGAACTGCTGAGGACCAGGGGCTTGGACCAGAGGCTCCAACCCCTAGGGAAGGTTCGGGCACCCGCATCAAAGAGGCGATGCTTGCTACCTGTAGTTGTAGCCACCTAAAGCCCAGCTCTGCCACTAACTGTAGTGTGGTACTGGCCAAACTGCTTAACCTCTACATGAGACTCTTCAGCAAAGAAAGGAAAACTCTCTCCTCCTGCTAATTTCCGGGTCAGGGAGAGAAGGCAGGCAAAGGCAGCATGGTGCTGTCTGGTAAACACTAGGCAAAGGCCAGCACTGTATTGTACTGTGCTATTCAGTGATGTGGAACTCTGAATTTTCACCGCTGAATAAGGTAGGAGGATCCCCTGGTGAAGAGAGACTTCTGATCAAGTGCCCTTGAATTAATTGTCCTGAATTTCACCTTCCGTTTGAGGCTCTTTGCTCTGATTCTGGCACACATCCTTTCACTTTATAAGCTTCAACCCCAGCATAGCATAAGAGATATAGGGCAGACTTTTTAAAAATAATAATAATCTAGGCTAAAGTTTAAGAGAAATCAGCATGCCATCCACAAAGACGGTCTCATCATGTTGGCTGACAGGGATCTCAGGGCTGTTTCTTTTTACCCTGGAAGACCTACAAAACAGGTAGTTTTCTATGAGCCTCTTACTTTCTGGTTCCTAGTATAATGGGTGTTTAAGCTTTGAAAGTACACAGCAGGTATCCTAACCCAGGTAGAGTCAGAAAGGTTCTCCAAAGAAAGTATCACTTGAACTCATAATGAGTTGGGGTATCTGGGGAGGATGAGAGACATCAGAAATGCAGAGAATAACATTCCAGACATAGGCGAGTGCACATGCAAAGGTCCTGAGGCAGAAAGACACAAGATGAACTGAAAGAAAAATATTGTGCCTGAAAAGTAGATCATAAGAGGGGTAAATAACTGAGAGAGAGAGAGAGAGAGAGAGAGAGAGAGAGAGAGAGAGAGAGAGAGAGAGACATGGTAGCCACACTGCAAAGAATTTTGTGGCCAAATGTGCCCAACACTGTGCTACACCACTCATAAACCACTCACCACTCAAGATGGTGGGCAGCTATGGTGAGCAACCTTCAACTACCAGACCCTTCAGGGGTTGTCTCGGTTTCAGACAGCTGCCTCCCCCAGTGCTACACCCTTTATTGACTTCACCTACATCCCCCAAGTCTTGGCCACCTTGAAGAGACCCAGGACAGTTGTGACAGGTCTTCTAACCCCAGACCCCCTTGGGCACCAGCTGAGGTTATTTTGGGCCCGTATCAGCGCAACTGTTTCTGCCCACTGTGTTCCTAGCCCCATGTACAGACACTGATGCCAAGGGCACCTTTTAATAAGCACACCATCTGCTTCCTGGGGAACTCAACCTACAGCACCATGTTAAGAATTTGGGGTTTTGTTCTAAGAGCCATGAGGAACTGTTGAAGGTTGATTGGAAGGAGCAACATAATCAGAACTGCATTTCAGAAAGCTCAGGTGGCCCCAGAGTGGATGCTTGGTTGGAAGATGGTGCTTCCGTGTGGATGAAAAGGCCTCACCCTTCAGGCAGCTCTTCACCAGCTCTGCACAGTGTAATGTCACAACAGCACTATGATCACTACAGCTGTGCATCATGAGTTACCCACAGGAGTGGAGTGAGATCAGCAGTGGTAGGACATGTAAACTTCCTCAATAAAGTCAAACTGAAGACTACAGGGCTGGGGGCTGGGGAAAATGCCATAGTAGTGATTTCCAGCAAAAATGGATACACAAAAGTTATGCCCCTTGCTATAACTTCTCAGGGGTCTGAAGCTCACAGCAGAGAGATCATGCTTAATCTCATTACAATGGAAAAAGCTCATGGAGGGGCCGGGGATGGAGCTCAGCAGCACAGCACCTGCCTGGCAAGCACGAGGTTGTGCGTTTGATTCCTGGTACCCATAAAGAAAAAGACACTGAGGCAAAAGCTGTCCATGAGGGAACAGGTACATTTGTATGAATGGCCATAACTCAGCAGTTCTCCAAGTGCGGGCATTGGACCATCAGTATCAGCATTACCTGGCAATTTGTCAAAATCCTAACTGTCAGGTGGATACCAACTGAATCAGGCATTCTGGAGATGGGGCCCACCAAGCTCTCCAGGAAAATATAATGCATGTTCAAATTAAATAAAAACACTTCTACTAAAACATGACGTACACTTGGATTAGTAAGAATCACATCTATGTCCATGTGTATAAAAACAGGTAAAGTTGATTATTTAAAAAGAACAATTCACCTAGAAAAGGAGGATTTAGTTCTGGCTGTGAATCACCTGTAAAACTGTATCTATGTTTCTTCAATAATAATGGCCAGTATTTCACACAGACATTTAGCTCAGTCGGTGTTTTAAGTTCCACAGGTGATTCTGATGTAAGCCTAGGGCTGAAATCCCTCCTCATTCCCGGTGGGGAATTTGTGATCATGACTATGGAATGGTTTCTAAACAGAGGCTACCAATCCTGAGTGCACGTTAGAATTACCTGGGGGAGCTTCCAGAAGTCCCAGATCTGAGCTAAACCCCAGACTAATTACACTCATAACGCTTCCAAAGGGTCTCAAAAAATAAACACATAAACAAGCATCTTGCACTTGGAAACAGGCTAGAAGTGACAGAGGAGTGGAACTCTGAAATAAGATTCTGAAATTATAAAAATCCTTTAGAGCTAGAGCCATGATTCACCTATTAATCTGAGAGGCCTCTCCGTTAACTAGGGAGCCATTTAAATACACTATCTTGTATTATACTGTGCTGTACTATAGTATACCATACTATCAGAATGGAGGCACGAATGTTACATAGCAAAATATATGGGCTATATATGATGATAGTCTTTCTATAGAAAGCGCCTCAACTAAAGAGAAAAAGATGACTATTCTAACAGAAAAAAGGGTACAAGGCATGAATAAATAATTCACAATAGAAAAAATTACACATTTCCCATTACACATGAAATGTATATTTCACATCATCAGAAGTCAGAGAAATACAAATTCAGACAATAATAAAATATCACCTTCCTATAAGGTCTTAAAAATTAGAATTAGAACAGTCCAGTGTTGGCTAGGATGTATAGATGGGGATATGATCAGAGCCACCATTTCTAAGACTTTAACCCGAGAGAATGATAAGGTTAAATGTTTGATCACGATATTCTTCATAATGCTTTTTATGATGATGAAAAATAAATAAAAAACTGTTGGGAGAATTTGGATACCTGTATAATTGGGTGGTGTTTTTCTAAACAAAATAAAAGCAAATATAACAATATTACTGGCAGTTTAAGTGTAGCTGGCAGGAGGGAAAGTGTCTGTTATGTGTCCTTTGTGCCCTTTTGTGATCTTAAATTCTTTCCAGATTGTAGTCAAACATGCTGTTTAGGGGAACAGTTGCTGGCATGAGGAAATAGTAAAATAGTAAAAATAAACACTTATTAAAGAGCATTTGAGAATTATCAGATTTTATTTTTAAAATATGGGTACAAAGAAAAAACTATTGTGCCACATTATTTATGGGGGTTTAGATAGCATAATTTTCATTTTTTGTGTGTGCCTTTCTGTATTTTTATATGGAATGTTTATTACTTTTGAAACACACTAAAATCACACCTAAACATATTTAGAAGCAAAACATGTTTCCTATCTTCATGAGTAAACATAAATTCCTTTTTAAAACTACAAAGTTATGAAGAGCAAATTGATGTCACATTAGGGATTATATTGATTTTAATGTGGAAAAAAGGAATAAAATGACTGGGTTTCCAATTTCTTGAGATTCCTGCCAGCAAAATTCTGATGTTTTTATCCATTCATTGAATATTCACTGAACCCTATGATTATCAGGATTCTGAGGTTACGAGTGACAGAATCCCAAATCAAAACAGCACTGTCTTGGTTACTTTTCTCTCATTGCTGAGACAAAATATCCGATGTGCAAAATTAAGAAAGGAGAGGTTTATTTAGCTCACGGTTTATGGAGGTTTCAGTCCATACTTGGCTGGCTCCAAGGCAAGGTGGCACGTGGCAGAGGGCAACTGTTCATGGCTGTGGACAACAGCAAAAGTTTGTTGTTGAGCAAAAGGGAGGAGCAGCAGCTGGAAGAGCAGCCCTCTTTCCTCCACTCTATTGCATGCAAACTACCTGCCTCAGGGCATGTGTACCACTCACATCTATAATTCCAACATTGGACCATGAATCTATCATAAACTCTAGAAACCCACCCCATGACTGCATGAGGCTCTGGGGGACATCCAGACACAAACCATGGCATTCCACCCTAGGCCTCCCAAAGACTCATGTACATCCCTTTATGCAAAAGTCCATCCCTAAGAGTTACCAATGTCCTAACAGTTTTAGCATTGCTAAAAAGTCCACGTCCCAAGTCTTCTCCAAGATATAAGGCAAACTCTCAGCTGTGAGTCCCTGTACAAATGAAAACCAGTTAAACACTTCCAACATTCAATGGCACGAGGTAAACACTACCATCCCAAAAGGTACAAACAGGGGGATATAAAGCAGCGGGGCCAAAGCAAGTCCAACATCCAGCAAGGATAACATTAAGTCCTGTAGTTCTATGTGGAATATCTGAGGCAATCTGTGATAAATTTTGAGCTTCATGAAGCTCCACCTCTATGGCACTTCTGGT
The DNA here is from genome assembly GCA_004027595.1 of Dinomys branickii. Lineage (NCBI taxonomy): Eukaryota > Metazoa > Chordata > Mammalia > Rodentia > Dinomyidae > Dinomys > Dinomys branickii. Next base: position 28,922 of record PVLD010016613.1, on the reverse strand, counting down.
GGTTGTAGCCCCCATGGCTTCTCTCTTGGACCCGCTTTGCTCCCTCCTTGCAGCTTTCCTCAAATAATCCACATTCCTGGTTTTTCCAACCTTCTGTGTTCTCTAATGCACCTTTTGCTTAACACTAACAGCTTCACACACTACCCTCTCAGCCACACACTGCCTGGCCTCTCAGGCCTTCTGAAATCTAGGTAGAAGCCTTCTTAACCTCAGAACTCTTGAATTCTGCATGCAGCTAAAACCAGCATCATGTGGATGATGCCAAGGTTTGGTGCCACCTGGAGCAGCAGCTAAGCTTTCTTCTTTGTTGGCCATGTAAGTCGAGAGCCTGAATTGCTGAGTTCTCTGAGCCTGATGTTGAGGCCAAATTTATACTGCCACCATTCTAGAACCTGGTGTGGCTGTCACCCCCATTCTGGAACATGGTGCTTTGCAGCTTTAAGCAAAGTCTTTCATCTTTGCAGGTTTGAGGCTGCAAAGGGTCGAGACTTGCTGCTTCTTGTGATGGCCTCAGGCCATCTTTTCCATTCTCTTGGTACTTCTCAGCAATGAAGATCTCCTCAGCTCTATCTTTGCAGTATACAGCTTTACTGGAGCTTCCTTCCTGGCCAAACTCACAACATTTTAAATCATTCTGCTGGGCTCTCTCCTCTTGATTCGCAACATAAATCTGGCTAAAATTCCCCAACAATAGCCATGCCATAGCCTCAACATTTGACTGCCTTGAAATTTCTTCTGCCAGATTAATTAGTCCACCACCTTTAATCTCAGTTTTAGGCAGTCTCTGAACTCAAGCAAAATGCAGACAAACTTTCTGCCAAGCCACAACATACATCATCTGGAGTCCAGCACCCAAAGCCGTCCTTCTTCCCAGCAGAAATCTCCTGAGCCTGGTCTTTACCAGCAGGATTTCTATCAGTCTTCTGATGTGAGCTTTGACCACAATCTCCCATACAGAACAGCCAAAGATATTCAAGCTCTACTTTTTCCGGTGACATCTCCAAACCTTTCCAAACCCTCCCACGAGCCATTCTCAAAGGTTCTTGAACCACATGGTCATATATAGTCACAGCAATGACCTCACTTCTGTGGTACCAAATTCTGTCTCAGTTACTTTTCTCTCATTGCTGAGACAAAATACCTGATGCCCAGAATTAAGGAAGGAAAGGTTTATTTAGCTCCCAGTTTGTGGAGGTTTCAGTCAATACTTGGCTGGCTCCAAGACAGGGTGGCATATGGCAGAGACCAACAGTTCATGGCTGCAGAAAACAGCAAAACCAACAAGAGTAAAAAGGAGGAGTGGGAGCTGGGAGAGCAAACCCCTTTCTCTCCCTTACATTATATGCAAACTACCCACCCCAGGGCAGGTGTAGCAGACACACCCATAATCCCAGCACTGGACCATGAATCCATCAGAAACTCTAGAAGCCCAACCCCAAGACTGCATGAAGCTTTGGGGGGATCATCCAGAAACAAATCATGGCAGGCATTTATTTCTTAAAAAAATTATTAGCTCAGAAAGCTCATAATTTAGGGACAGTTGAATCAGACTCACTTAGATCCAGGGACCAAGTGATGCTATCAAGACCTATCCATCTCTTAAGTGTCTTGTGTATTGGGATAATTCACTCTTCTCCAGCGATGGTGGCTACCAGCAGTGGTAGACTGTTAAATCATACTAAATCTCATTACATTAAACATCTTTGCAGTGATCTAAAAATAAAGTTTTTCTGCCACTTCTCAAATGGCACCAGGCAAAGTCTAGAGGATTGTCTCATCACATCTGCATGGTAACTCATCAGTGTGACCAGGGAAATGAAGATACTCATTGCCAGACCTAGGTCACATGTTCGCTGTGGAATTTGGGAGGGAGATCGCCCTCTTTTAAACTCAGGGACACTAGGAAAGGTGAAAGGTGACTCCCAAGGGAAAACCAGGGAGCAGTGATGTGAATTAGGATTAATGCTTTTGTTTTGGTTACTGGCCTGACACCCACAGTTTAAAAGAGGAAATGTTATGGTTTGTGTCTGGATGTCCCCCCAAAGCCCCATGCAGTCATGGGCGGCAGACTTTGGGGAGGTGGCTGAATCGAGAGTTACTAATTGATGCATGTTCCAACACTGGGATTAAGGGTGTGAGTGTTACACCCACCCTAGGGTGTAACGCTCACAGAAGAGGGTGTAACACTCTTCTGCGGCCATGAATGGTTGTCCCTCTGTCATGTTCTACCCCGCCTTGGAGCCAGCTGACTACGGACTGAAACTTCTACAGACTGTGAGCTAAATAAACTTCTCCCCCTTTACTTAGCATATCAGGTATTTTGTCTCAGCAACAAGAGAAAAGCAGCTAAGACCGGAAAGGTTTATTGGTTTATTTTGGCTCACAGTTTGTAGAGGTTTCAGTCCATAATCATCTGGTTCCAAAGGAGGGTGGCACAGCAGAGGAGAAACAGTCCATGGTGTGGCAGGCAGAAAACAAAAAGATCAAGAAAGAAGAGAGAGAGATTGGTCCTTCCAGACCACATCTCCAGTGACCCACCTCCTCCAACCAAGCTTCACCTCCCAAATTACATTTACCTATAAAATCGTCAGTGGACTAACCCACGATCCAATCTCCTCCCCCAAACCCCACCTATGAGTACATGGGGCTCTAGGGGACAACTAGAGACAAACTACAATGCTAGATCAACAAAGACAAGATGGTCTGCTTCAAGTTTATGTGTGCGTGCCAGATGCCTTCATGAGTAGGTGACTGCTTACAGTTGAGCTGCCTTCGTCTCTACAGTATAACCCTTCGGAGGTCACTAAAGTAATATCACGTTTTCTTAAATGTTTTCTGAATGGGATCTGGGGATGTTGGTGCACACCTGTAATCCTAGCACTCAGGGAGGCTGAGGAAGGAGGATCACAAGTTGGAGCCCACGCTGAGAAATTTAGCAAGACCCTGTCTCAAAAAAAAAAAAAAAGACTTGGGGGTACAGCTCACTGAGCCCTGGGCCTAGTCTCCAGTACTGAAAAAAATCTCTTGATAGGGAAGAACTGCTGTACTGGGGGCTCTGGCTGTGCCTCCCTGAGTTCCCTTTTGAGTTGCTTGTTCCCCAGTACTCCTTATTTCCTTTCTCTGATTTATAGTTTCCAAAGCACTTATCAACCCATGATATATTACATTTTATTTATCATACATCTCTGATGCTGGAAAGTAAGTGTCTAGAAGACAAGTCTCTGTCTTCATTACTGTATCTGCAATACCTAGAACAGTGCCTGGCACACAGTAAGTGCTAAATAAATATTTGCTGGATGAATGGATGGGAGGATAAAAGGATGATTTAAGTGACCGAGTGAATGCAGGAATGACGGATGAATGTACAGTTGGCTGGCTGGATGGACAGAAGCATTACTTAGTGAAATTCACTTCTCATTTCAAAAGAATTACATTTCTCTTTAAAGTTGTGCTGCAACAGAAATTAAACTTCCCCACACAGAGGTACACTAGCTGTGATACTCAGATTGCTAAATGCCGAGAGGAAAAAAAGATGAAGCAAACATAGAGGAAAACACAGAAATAGAAAACCACCCTGGCTAACTAAGCAGCATTTATCATTCTGCCAGTTAGCTTGCTTCCAGAACTCTCCAGCCTTGTACTGTTTCACATGCTGCCTCTGCACTCTCTGGACCCTAGTGGCCAATATACTTGGACTTTCCTTTCAAGGGGTCCCACCCTTTACCAAGGACCTTCTTACTAGAAGTCCTCGCTATGCATAACAGAATAGCCTGCGCCCAGCTCCTCTGGCTGTCACTGAGTGCCTTCTTCTGGTCTGCAAAACACCCTCCTTTCTGGGCACACATCTCCAGGAAGACCCTGTGGCTGTGCCCCTGCTCTTACAGAAAGGGAGCACTGTCTCCCACAGAAGCTTGGCCCTGTGGTAGTGCCTTAACTCAAGCAAGCGACTGTCTGCAAATGAACACTGACACAGAGGAGTAAGGGGAAGGTGAGGAATTGCTCTTCTGTGTTCAGAGACTAGAGTGAGTCCAAGTTCATTGACCTCCTCTGTGCAGCACTGTTTTTCCATGTATTCCCTGATCTGTAAGGCAGAGAACAGCTAGAAAGCCTTAAGGACACTGGAAATATTTTGAGATGGCAACTCCAGGAACAAACGGAAAGTTCTCCCTTTGACAACTGGTACTTGGAATTGTTAAGTAACAATGCACATTCTTTGGTGGAGCTCAGTGTGAGGCACTGAATTATTCACTCTACACGTTCAATGTCACTGAACCCACTTCACCACCAGCTGTAGTTTCTGTTTGATAGAGGAGGAAAGGGGCACCATGCAGGGTGAGCTGTCTCCCCAGGGTCACCAGCAAGGCACTGTCAGGGACAGGATTTGAACACAGCCCCCTCACTCTAGCTGCTGCATCCCTAACCACGATACTTTCGGCTGCTGGCTGTGCCTCTCAGCCAGACGTGAAAGGAAATGCAGTCTTATTTTTGTAATCTCAGACTGGTAGCTGAGATGTGCCTAGGGTTCTGGGTTCAATTTATTGCTTGCATTTCTTCGTTGATACCATTCTGGCATCCGTATTTCTCACACCTATAGGTCCCTAGGCATCGTCAAAACATTGAACCTGGGCACAGCCCATTGCTCCATCTGATCTAGACTTTTCACTGCTGAAAAGACACAATCATAGGGTTTATGAAATGTCGCTTTCTGGTGCTGCTCTCCTCCCTGCTATCAAAGCTACCTTGTGGGCAGCAGAGCATTTTACATCAGAGAGACAAGACTGACAGCTCCTATACGGTACTCAGGCCCCAAAGGGGGCCCGGGTGATCAGCTCTGAAAAATTAGTGACTCTTCTGTACTGGTCAACTCAGGCTTCCATAATAAAATACCATGGTCCGGGTGGCTTAAAAATAGATATTTACTTCTCACTGTCCTGGAGCCTGGAAGTCTGGAGTCTAAGATCATGCTGCCAGCATGGGAGTAGGGGGAGAGATAGAGAGAAAATGAGAAGGAGGAGGAGAAGGAGAAGGAAAAGGAGAAGAGGAAGAGGAAGAAGGAAGGAAGAGAGGAGAAGGACAGAATGAAAAAACGGTCTTGTGAGTCTTCTTACGATAACACTAACTTCACCCTAATGCCTCACCCCCAAGGCCCAACTTACCCTGCCTAAAACCCCACCACTAAACACTGTCACATTGGGAATTAAGGCTTCAGCTTATGAATGTTAGGAAATGCAGGTCAGTCTAAAGCTAAATAGAAATTCCTCCCTAAAACTCCAACGAAAATCTACATGGCAGAATAATGCAAGATGACAGAAGAAGAGCTGAGGCAGCAGCCTCTTGATCCAGCGAGAAGGCAGTAACAGAGAACAGCAAGGACAAGCCTCCACTGGGCAGTTACCGCGCACTGGGAGCTGCATCATCGTTAACGGTGGGATAAGGCTGGTCCTGTTAGACGCCCATTTTACACGGAGGGAAGCAGAGTCACAGAACGGTCCGGTGAACTTGCTCGGGATCCTATGGTTAGTCAGTGGTACCAAGATTTGACCCAGACAGTCTGGTTCCAGATCTCTCATGTGTCATCCTATTAACCACCCTTCGGGGATCCTTTCTCAAAACACTGACACATCGACAGGTGTAACAAGGCGACATGGCTCTCCCTGGACTCATAACCTAGCCTTGGTTCCTCCCGGGTAGGAGCTGTGTTCTTGAGCAAGTGTCTGAACTCCTCTGGGCCTCCGTTTCTTCAAATGCCTGATGGAAACAGTTGATAGAAGCTGTGCAATAGCATCACTGTAAGGATGTAGTGAAATGATGCACAGAAACTCTTAGAACTGCACGTAACGTACAGCAAGTGCTCAAAACCACTCACTAGGCTGATGAAGGTGATGAAGATTGTGCCTGCTGAGAATCTCTCTACAGCCGTCTAGAAAGTGCCTGGTCACGTGCTACCCCACCCTTGTCCCGGTGAGAAGCTACATCAGCAAAGCCACTGGGGTCCCTTGACTCAGTGCTTAGCACCACCTAGGCATTCAGTGAATGTTTGTTGAATGAGTGAATGAATGAATGAATGAATGGTCCACATAACCTCCAGCTTATAACGGGTTCTCCCCTACCCTCCTGGAATGCATATTGATTTGTTCTGGATTTCTTGATAATTAATCTCTTGACAAAATTTAAGACCTGTTAATTACCCCTGATTAATTAGGGTGAACTTTTTAATTGCTTCCCTAAGCTGAAATACACTGTCAATAGGACCCATAATTAGTGACCCAGTAATCAGTTTTAAACCAATTATCTCATGGTAACAAGTGAAACTAGGCAAGAAGTGCCCCAGGGGCTTGGGCCAATTTCAGTGGAACTCAGAATAATACAAATTGGCACTTATGTGGGTGAAGAATTCATGTTCAGTGTAATTGGAAATGCAGATCCTCAGATTCTCCTGGGTGTTTCATTTGTCTGGGTTTTCAGTTCTGTATTATTTGAAAGCAGTAAAATAAGTGTACTTCCTGACCACCCAATGAAAGGCCTAGAGCAGATTCTTAGGGTTGCATGGCTGCCTGTTAATATAATTAAGGCTGTTGCATAAGGTTAGGCAGGTTGCACGCTGCACAATTCTAAAGGTGCCACTCACACCGTAGCTTCTGTGAATAGCACCCCGAAAGACCGTGCAGTGCACAACCCGGATGCAGTAATCGGTGGATCACGTGACACAAAGCATAAAGAGTGAACCTTATTCTTGCAAGGGGAGCAATGAGCTTGGAGGTTTATTAAGCTTTCCTAAAATGGGACGCCAGGCAGCTTTCATGGTCTGTCTAGAACCACAGAGCTGGGCTGGGGATATAGCTCAGTGGAATAAGCGCTTGCCTAGCAAGCGCAGGGTCCTGAGTTCGATCCCCAGTACCACAAAAAAAAAAAAAAAAAAAATAGAACCACAGAGTTGGATCATGTGAACATTTAACTTCTGCTAATCTAACCATTTGGACTTGGAAAAAATTAACAAAAAGAAATAATAACTCAAATAGTACAGGCAATTCTGCCTGCTGCCCCATTCAATCCATGCACACCCCGGGGCGAGCCTGAAATAGGACCTGGAGTCTGCTGCTCCTTGTGTGTCTCTTGTAAAAGAATACACACCATGTGAAGTACTTAAAGATCGGTACCGTTTTCCAGCTTTATTAACTTTTTAAGCAGCAGGACCTCCAAGCCAACCATTCATCTGGTGTCCAATTGAAGAAACAGAGATTTCTTTCCATAGTGGGAGAAAACCGGTTGGGCTGGCCTTTTTGAAACAACATTCAGCCTCCAACATGGAGCCTTTCTAAGGGATTTCCAAGAGCAATTTTGAAATTGTGAGGGTTTTTTCTTCCATTTTGCCTACTTGAGTCCTTAATGTGAAGCAGAATTCCAGGCTGGGGGTTTTAGCTGACTTCCCTGATGTATGAGGTCTGGGTGAACCAGTTCTCAAGATATGGCTGAAATCACTTGCATCAGAAGCACCCAAGATGCTTGTTTTTTAAAATGCCTGGATATCCCAGGCTTGTTGACATCTGGGAACAAGCCACTTGTTCCCAGAGTTACTTCCAGCTGTTGAGAAGAGGCATCTGGGGAGGAGCCTTTAGGAGTTTTTTTTTGTATACATTTAACAAATATTGATTAAAGGGCATGAAAACCAGCCTCTGGTCTTTTGCTTTGCTTTACCAATGCTTAGAGCAGCGGTGAGGTTTTCAGCCAGCTGTGACCTAAGGGAGGTAGACTCAATCTGTCTCCGCCTCTTCCTCTGTGCTTTCTGATAACCTGCCTTAGCGAGCTCCGCCACTCAGCATGTGTCCCGCCACATGCTTCACAGCCTGTGTGCAGCAGTTCACAGATGCCATTAGCCATTCATTTAGTACCTAATCCTCTACTCTAACTGCTTGTTAATTCGCCAAGGAAGAAATATGCAGGAACACAAGCCACTTGTTCCCAGAGTTACTTCCAGCTGTTGAGAAGAGGCACCTGGGGAAGAACCTTTAGGATTTGTTTTTTCTTTGAGCCAGGAAATCCCAAAGTGACACTGGGATGTAGCTCTGAGTATGGGCCTTTCTGATGTTGGGGTTCCTCCAAGAATTGTTCATAAAAAGATTAAGATACCTCAATTGTCCTGGCAGTCTAATCCCTGAAAAATACCACAGGTTGGTTCTACACTGAGAATATCATTGGACTGCCACATTTTGCCCACATATCTCATTCAGCAAGAATTTATTGAGCATCTATGATGTGCCAGGCATGGTTTAGTTGCTAAGGTTACATTAAGGAGCAACACAGCCTCAGATCTCAGATCCATTTTGTGGAACTGCCAAGAAGCCTCCCCACTCTCCATTCCCTGTGCTTTAGCAGAAGGTGGACCGTCTGCAGCCTGACCTGCCCACACCTAGTCTCGCGGCCCCAGCAATGACTTCTTCCCGGGTGCTCCTCCTCCTTCTCAGTTGGAACATGGACAGGGCAGGTAGCTTGCTGTGTGGATAGCATCTCTGAGAGTTTAGACTGACCAAGAAGAAGACTTGTATTAGTTATTTTCTCATTGTGGGAAGACAATACCTGACACATACAACTTAAAGGAAAAAGGGTTTATTTGGGGTCATGACTTTAGAGAGTTTCGTACCTGGTCAGCTGGAACCAAGACAGAAACAGCAAGGTGTGTGGGTATGGCAGAGGCAAGCTGTGGAACTCAGGGCACCTAGAAGGCAGACAGAGAGAAGAGAGCAGCCAGAGGAGAAAACACATCCTCCCACATCACGTTCCCTGCAACCTGTCTGTTCTCAAGGGGCCCCCACGCCTAACACATTCAGCTATGAACTGATCCACGGGCTAGCCACTAATTGGCATAGCAGTCACATGGTTTTGAAAGCCCCACCTCTGAACACCAGACTTTGGGGAGCATGTTAGATCTTATCCATATATAACACTTGACAATCCTCAAACACCCGGTTTCCATTCCCTCTGCCAGAGGGCTTTTTTGTTCTCCAAATCGCCTGTCCCTGCCCCTTAACTCCTGCACCAAGGACGAAGTCATGGAGACCTAAAAGCCTCCACGCCCTCTTGCTTCAACCAGAGCCCCATGGGAGGCACCAGGAGCAAAAGGAAAGGCGGTCAGGACATTTCTTTCTCTGGCTCTCTCTGAAAGGTCAGCTCAGGCTGGTGTGTCCCTCAACACAAGGTCGCTGCGCCTCTCAGAGAGGCTTACCTAGCCTATACAGCTTTCCCTTTGCTTGTGTGTTTGGGGCGGGGAGGTAACCGCTCCACTGTCGCTGTCCCCACATCTTGCCTTATTCTGCAGGTTCCCCATTATCCTACCAACACTTCTGGGATCAGTTTCTTTTTTAATAAATCCTCCCCAATTGATAGTTATTTAAATATACCATCTGTTTTCCAAGTGGGACTTGGCTCACAGACTCCTTCTCACCCTTTCCCCATATCCTCGGTGAAGAAGCCAGAATCAAGGTTGCAAAGCCGGTCCTCAGGCTACATCTGGCCCACAGGTGTGTCCTCTTTGGCTGCAATCTTGGGCGTGGCTATGCTTTTGTATTTGGAAAAATCACTGCCGTCACTAAATAGAACTCAAAGTGTTTCAAATAAAAGGCAAAGGTTTAGCTTCTCTTGAAAACTTAGAATTGTGGGCAGTGCTAGGCTTACGGTTCTATGAGGCACTGGTGGTTAAAGCTGAGTGTCAGCTGCCCAACCTGAGTCAGAAGATTTTCCTGGTCACCAATCTGCACCACTCTTTACAGTATCCTTGGTACTAAGATTGCTCTTTCTTCCGATTCATTGTGCTTATGTTGTTTTCCTCAGAGTTACAAGAAAAAAACTAAAATAATTTCTTTTCCTATATCTAGTAAAATATGGACAAATAAAAGCTAGACCTGGGTAGGCGGGGGCAGATGAGCAGATGGATTTTAGAAATAGACTCTTCCTACTTTTTAAACATTGAGTCCCCAGCCTACTATGCTCATTTTTGTTACCTTTCAAAAATCAAAAACAGACTTGAATTTTTGGCTTTCAAATGCAGCTTTAGCTAAATCTCTGCTGTAAAGGCATGAAATGAGATCTCAGAGTGACAGAGAATAAACGAATTAGAACTGAATTAGACTAAGGTTGGCAAAATGAGTCTCAGAATGATTCTGTCCATATCCTACACCCCTTACTCCTCCGCCCTGAGCTGTAGCCTCTCTGAAACACAGACTTCAAGAAAAGTCTAGGAGATTCACAGTTACACTAAGGATAACTAAGATACATAAGAAACTGATCAAGTCTTACCTTTAGATGTAGACATTCATTTATATCAATTTAACTCTCACCCCTAAGGAAACGGGCACTAACATGTATTAAGTTTAATACTGTGCTGAAGGTTTGATGTATGACCTCTCTTGAGCACCATAGCAATTTTATGAAGTGGCTATTATGACTCCCTGTTAACTGTGAAGAAACTGAGGTTCAAAGAAGTTAAGTAATACAGACAACAGCACCCAGCTCATAAGTGCTGGGAACGGGAGTCAGGCCCTTGCTTTTATCTCTTTATTTCTTATTACCTCAGAGTAAAGGCCTTAAAAAGATATAAACAAACTGGGTATTCACCACTGTTTAATTAACATAAGTTTTGCTTTCTTTAGCTAACAAAATAGAGAGCTCTCCACACCCATCTATACAGTTGCACCTTGATCTCAGTCCCGGCTGCAGCACCGGAATGCACCACAGTTGTCTAACGGCTCCTTATTGGTGGATGTTTAGACTGTTTCCCAGAGCTCCATTATTGTGAAGAGTGCTGCAATGAATATCTATCTATCTGTCTGTCTGTCTGTCTGTCTATCATCTGTCCATCCATCATCTACCTATCATCTATCTATCTACGCATCATCTGTCTATCTGTCACCCATCTATCTACCCACCTTTGCTTATTTTTGTGGCTAGCTCTATAGAGCTATGACTGCAACTGCTTTCACAGTGATACGCATATTTTCATTTTGAGAGCTTCTGCCTGGCTTTTTCCCTCTCCATTTGTTGGGCCAATTCACCATTCTCACAAACTGGGATGCCTGTTTCACAGTGGCCTCACCAACCAGCCTGGTGTTGTTAAGTATTACCAGCCCAGGTGAAAAGCCGGTGGCTTTGTCACTGTATATCATGTGACATCATTACTATTCCTTGTTTCTAGGCCATTGGTACTGTCTCCTGTAACCTGATTATGTATGTCCTTTGCCCGTGCGGAGGAGGGGTGCAGCCCTTTATTTCTCATACATAATGGAAAGCTCCGTTCAGATGAGGTTAAGAGTTACTGACAGTGACTCCGTAGGAAACTTCAAATACAGTGAGTCCAAAGAGAGGATAAATCTCTCCACTGTGGTTGATAAGGCTGGGTTCTATCCAGAGCTCTCACTTCGTAGTCGCAGGGAAGAGTTGGGAAGCTGAGTGTAAGCCGAGGGCTGGATGAAGAGCATCTTGGGCCTCTCCTTGTGAATGGCGGGAGGTGTCCATGTCACCTTGCTTCCCTGACCTCCGCACATGGCAGATCTGCAGATGATGAGCTTTTGGCCAAAGCTGCTTAAGGAAATATAATCTAACACCATAGTTATTCTCTTTGTCATGGGGACAAAATACCTGGCACCACAGCTTAAAAGGGGAAAGGTTTATTTTGGCTCCCAGTTTGTAGAGGTTGCAGGCCCCAAAGAAGGATGAGACGGAAAAGGGGGAGCACCTCTTGGCATGGCAGGGAAGCACACAAAGACTGAAGGGAGGAGTGGGGAAGAGATAAGCCCGCCCAGGTCGTCCCCCGGTGACCCACTCTTCTAACCAGGTCCTACCTCCTAATCAAGCGAGCCAGAAACTCATCATGGGACTGAGCCCCTCCACACTCCCCATGGTGAGCATCCCCATGGTGGGCGTCACGCTCGTCACTGGGAGTGTCGTGGAGGCTAGTCCTCTGATGACTGTCCGGCCCCCAGGATCAGACTACCTCCCAAAAGCCCCACGTGTGAGTGCATGAGGCTTTGGGGGGATATCTGGACATAGACGATAGCACCTGGAGCAGAGACAAAGGAAGGGGAGAGCCACCAGAGGCAATAAACAAAGCTACAGCCACGTAGAGAAGCCCGCCTCTGAATGTGAGGGGTCTTCCAAATCAGCGATGAGTGTGCTAAACAGACCTCAAAGCGCGCATCCAAAGTGTGCCCCTTTCACCCACATAACGAGTAAGGACTCCTTTCCATATGGGGAAAGGGTTCTTTTCATTCCACTACTGTAGGCAAGTTCAAGCTTTGTAGAGTCCGCCCTCTGGAACGAGTGCCCAGGGCAAGGGGAACTGGTTCCAGGACACCTGCAGACAGCCAAATCCTTGGATGCTCAAGTCTTTTATATAAAATAACATAGTTTTTGTGTGTAACTGAAGCTTACCCTTGCCTAGACATTAGGTCAGCTCTGCATTGCTTAGGAAGTCTAATACAATGTAAATGCTATGTAAATAGTTGCCATGCAACATTCTCTAGGGAATAGTGACAAAAAGATGAAAGTCTGCACATGTTTAATACAGACACAAGTTTTTCCTTTTCAAATATCTTTGATCCATGGTTGACTGAAGCCATAACTGTGGACCCCATGGATACAAAGGGCCAGCTGCACTGGTTGAAATGGCGAATTCCCGTGCCTCACACCAGATGCCTGGGTATCAGGACCTGCAGAGGAGCAGCCCAGGTGGCTGAGTGTGTAACAGGTGCCTTGGGTGGTTTGGGAGACAATGGTTCTCAACTGGTTGCATAGCAGGAAACCATGTATGAAGGTTAAAATCTAAACCAGCCTGGAGCCCACTGGGGAAGATTCTTGTTTATTCATCTAGAGCTCAGACAGGCACTAGTGTTTGTGTCATTCGTTTGTTTTTATCTTTCCCAGTGACTGTATCATTCCACCCACACTTAGATGGAGAAAAATGCAGATTCAAAGCCCTCAACTCTGAAAGACACTGGTGAAACAGATCTGAGCTGTGCCCTGGCAGTATGTACAGAGTTGTCCCTTGATATCTGGGGCACTTATTCCATGACCCACCCTCACGTCAAAATCTATGCATGCTCAAGTTCCTTATATAAAATGAAGTAGTATTTGCATATAACCTGTGTGTCTCCTCTCATTTACTTTAATCTCTACATTACTTGTAATACCTGCATAATACAGTACACAAGCCTCTATGACTTAGGAAATGATGACAAGAAATGTTTGTATATATTCAATACAAACACAATATTTTAAAAGATATTTTCCATCCACAGTTGGCTGAGTCCATGGGTGTGGCAGTCACAAAGATACACAACTGGCTGTACTTACAGTATCACCTAGTGTAGGTGCAGGACCCAGTGGAACCACTAACTTTGTTGATTCACAAGTTAGAACTCGCTCCCAGAAAGACAAATCCATATCATGTATTAACACAAAGAGGCTAGGTGTCGGAAAGAAGCAGCAGTCTAAAAATACATGGGGGAATGACACGTGTGTGTGTGTGTGTGTGTGTGTGTGTGTGTGTGTAAATGCAGGCAGAAAAATGCTTTGAAGGAAGATTCCCCCACCCACTGTGTTACTCCCTAGGTTTATCTTGAACTCACAATCAGATTGTTGAATCCGCCCTCACTCTATTAAAAGAAGAACAACAATGAGAACTTTGGTAGCCAGCAGTGTTTATTGTTTTCTTTTTGTCTTATTAAAATATTTTTCTTATTTTCTTTAAAGTTTCTTTTCAACCTGCAGTGTCACCATTGATCCCCACAAGGCCTCCCTCTTGTTCTATTGGGTTGTCCTCTCCCCCACACTGTAACTGTGTTTGTAAAGCTCACCCTTGTTGAAGTCTATGCAACTCACCTCCCTACCATCCAGTGCTCAGGGTTTTCCCTGTCCGCCCTCCCACTGATGGACACTGAGGTGGCCATGACAACTCATGCTGTAGGGGCCATCCTCACGCACATCTCCTTCTTCGGGAGAAGGCCCCCTCGTTCAGAGGGTGTGGACACTCCATTTGACTTAGGATGGCCCCAGTACCTCCAGTCTACCCTTCCTTCTGCAGGATGCAAGGCTGCTAGGACCACCTTCTCCTGCTAACATTTAGCATTATTCAGATTTCTAACTCCCAACAGGCATAAAGTAAAGTCTCGATATTGTTTTAGTTAACTCTTATTATTACTGGATTTGAGCATTCCTCCATTTTCTCATTTCATGCCTTAGATTCACATTTTCTTTTACACAAGTCCACTTTTTGTACAACTAGCACCCAGTGGGTTGACTTCCCTACATGGCATCATTTCAGAGGTTTCTGTTGAACATTGTCTTCCCATATACCCTCCTGACTATGAGAGCTCAGAAGAGGTGGGCCCGCTTGGATTATCTCTAACTGGCTTCTTGCAGATGGAGACAGGTTCCCTTGTTGGTTGGGGCTGTTGCTCATTCCTTTAGGCAACACAGAGCATGAAAACAGTCTTGTAATGTCTTTGCATTGTCCGGGGCCTTGGAACTAAGACACTTGCTTTGGTCCATGTTGTGCCCCACAGAACATTTTGCTCCCAGGCTCAATTTCCTATGTTCAGCTTCCCCTTGGTCCTGGGAGGTAACCCTGGGATGTGACAGGTCTTGGGCTGTAACTCAGGTTTTCTCTTGTCTGTGTGACTCTAGTTCTCCGTTACTCATCAGAGTTTTTGTGTTTCTCAGTTTGAGCTGCTAATTAGCAAGGGCTACATGGCTGCCCTAGTCTGTTCTTGCTGTTATAACAAACTACTTGGATAATTTATGAATAAGAGAAATTGTTTCTGACAGTTCTGGAGCCTGAGAAGTCCAAGATCAAGGTGAGAAATAAGTGTCCTCTTGTAGTGAAAGGACAAAAGGCACAATTGCTGCATGACACCTCTTTAATGTCATTTCACAAGGGAGGACCCACTGCCACCTAATTGCCTTCTAAAGGCCCCACATTTTAACATTTTCAGGGGACAAAGTTTTAGCATGAAGTTTGGACAGCCACCTTCAAACCACAGCAGTGACTTCAACCACAAATACGTATATATTTCTCAAAGTTCTGGAGGCTGAGAAGTTCAAGATCAGGGTGCTGGGAGAGCTGGTGCCTGATGAAGGCACTTTTCTGAGTTTGCAGATGGCCATCTCCTTATATTTTCCCAAGTGGTGTGTCTTCTTTTAAGGTTGCCAAACATATTTAAGAGAGCTCCACCCTAAGGCCCATCCTCCAAATACCATCATACTGGAAGTTAGGATTTGACAGGTGAATTTGCGTGATGGGGCTACAACAACAGTCAGCCCACTGCAGTTCCTTACGATGCCTGTGTCAGAAATCATACACAGGGAATCATTGGAAAGCTGCTGGGATATCAGGCATCTAACCCTTAGCAAGGACAGAAGCCAGGGAAATGTGGGAGCTTTCAGAAGAGAAAGGAGCTGTGGTCCCCAAAGTGGTGTGCACATACTCTTGGGAATGACAGCACCATCCGCTGAGATACAGGAAGAACACATGCAAATCTTTCATTTTATCTTAAGTTTCTCACTTTTGAATGTCTTATAATACATGTACAATTATTAGTATTATATCTGTACACTTTAGAAATAAATGTTCCTCTATTTGGGTGCACAGTCAGAACGTGACTATGTTCAAGGTCCTCGCTGTGCATAATGTTGTCCAGGAACCAGCAGCAGGAGCACCATGGGACATTTGTTGAGAATGCAGAACCTCAGGGCTCACCCCACTCCTACTTCATTTCCTGAGCTCTGTCACCTCCCAGAGCCAACCTGTAACTTTAAAATAGCGGGATCCTATTCCTTCCACCATGCTCCTGTCTCTGGTCTCTTTCTTTTACACAGCTCCTTTCCTCTCCTCCAGTTTTTTTTTTTTAAAGCTTCCACAGATGTGAATTGACATAGACAGATTGGACAGTGTCGAGAGAGGGTGGTAAAGGGTATATTGAGTGTTTCCCTTACCAGCATCAGCTAGTAAAAATACCCTATTACAAGTATAACCTTATTATTTTCTTATTGCTCACTACCTCAGGTAATTTGGTTTTGTTACATTGATCTATGTTCCTTATAAAGTGCCACGGCCACTCTTCCTACAGTTTGGTACCTCGATGCTGCGAGTGGGTGGAAATAAACATGTTGCACAGGTGTGAGCATGTGAGCTATGCAGGTCAGAGCATCGGAAAGCCCTTGTGTGGATGATTTGCACTCAGCTGCTCCAAAGCCAGTCAGGACAGACTACTGACCTGAGCACAGGTGTAGCAGCCGCCAGAACTACGTCCTCACAACTCACATCCTTTGTTTTGCTTGTGTCATACATAATTGCTTTATTTGTTTTAAGTAAACTCCAACAATGCCTAGCTCAATAGCTTCTGCACCTCCCTACTCCTGCCTGAAATACAAGTGCATTCTTGATATCAAATGTAGACAAACTGCATGACTAAGACCATTGGAAGCCACAACTTTTGCCATCTCCTAAAGACAAGATTGGGTTATTAGGTCCCTGTGATTGACCTGGGGCAGAGCTCTCCTTCTACGCTGGGGGGGGGGGCGGGTATGAAATCCACCATTTGAGGAATCCTTATAGCATAAGCAAAATAATCTCTAAGAGCATTTAGACTTTGGTGCAACTGAAACTTGATGTGCTATCCTGATCGTATGCCCTACTTCCTTTGCTCCACAGTTATGACATCTTTCAGATTTCCCCTCAGCCAAAGGCTTGGTCCCAAAGGCTGTTTCTCAGCACTTATTTCTTCTGCCACAGGCATACTCTGAACTCCTTTTCCTCAGCTTCAAAATGAGCTTTTCTTTATGTGGGTGGCCAGGTCCAGAGAGCCTGAAGAGTCTCACACAAACAGTTGACCATGTGTAGTTAGTCTAATTCAGAAGAATACTTTCTCCAGCTTCCCTGGTGTCCCTCAGGCAAGAGCGACAGCTCCATAATCCTAAACCTCCTCCCAGACACTGGTTTTCTAAGTGTTACCCCCTAGGGGCCAAGGGCCAAGGGCTCTCTTAGAATAAGGCGAACAAGGTTTTACACACAGACCCTGATCTGTTAAGTGTATCTGCAAAAGACTAGGTTTTAGAAAATGAGCCTTCTTATCAACATTTTAAAAAAATTTTGAGAAACATAATGGCAAAAAGGACTCCCACTTACCATTAGGAGTCTACCCTGAATGCCTACATTTACACACTGCAATATGGAACTGACTCCAGTTGGGTTCATGCCCAGTAGCGTGGCTATGCTTTGAAATGTGTCCCTTCTCCCAGTAAGATTGCCAAATAGAGACTTTCTAGCCAGTGTGAGCTGAACATTTCTGCCCTTACTATGTCTGTATACCGAGCAAAATTATTCCTGGGCCTTACATTCCAGGATTGGACCAAGCTTTGCCTGGTAAAAGGTTGTACCTTTAGCAACCACCCTTGTAGGGGATAGTAACATTGGTCTATCAACAGATAAACTTAATATAGCTGGAGTAATTGATGGATAAACATCATATAATAAATTAGGAATAAGTATTATATATTAGTTCTTAACCCTTCATAGCTTTCTCTTCCATGACAGGTAGATTAGTTAAAAATCCACCTTCGCCTTCCAACCTCCATATCATAAGGGGCTTCCCAACAGCTGTCTCCAAACCAAGTTTTACTGCTGAAGAGACTATCAATCTACTTTCACCTCATTCTAGGTAAAGTAAAACTGGAAAAGATAGCTTGTCTCATCAGCATTATTTCAAACTTCCAGCATTATTCATATCAGCTAACTAAGTGGGAACGTTTAACTTAGCTAAGCGTGTAAGCATTACTTCCTGAAAGCATGATTGCTTACTTTACAAGGCATTTTCTCAGAATGCGGGCTAGCTTTAGTCTTAGTGAACTCACACGTGGATCTTTTAGTCCAATGTCTTATCTTAGAAGCAAGCAGAACTGAGTGAACCTTCGGCTACTAGTCCATTTTTATTATCACACAAAATGCCTGAGGCTGAGTAACTGCCATATTAAAAAGAAGAAGCAGGAGGAGGAGAAGGAAGTTATTCCTTTAGTTCACAGTTTTAAAGGCTGAAAGTTCAAACAGCATGACTGGCTCTGGCAAAGCGCCCATGGCAGCTATCAGGACGGTGGCCGGTGAGAGCTAGAGATCACATTGCCAGACAGGAAGTCAAAAGGCTGTGGCCCCTTGGTCCTTCCCGAGGACACACCCCCAACTGACCTGTGGGCCTCACTAGTGCCCATCAGCTCACCACCACAGCCACACTGGAGACCAAGCCTCCAGTACATGAACCTCTAGGGGACAAACCACACTCAAACTACAGCACTTCGCTTCCACTGACCTCCACTGTACGTGCCTTGACTAACAGGAAGACAAAATCACCCGCAGCTCTCCTTGGTCTTCAATTTCCTGGAAAAGAAATAGTGCAAACATAACATTTATCCTCTTGCTCAACAAGCATTCATGTTGAGGCATGCACAGCGCAGGGCTCCCAGCGAGAAAGATGGAGAACCCAGATCCCTGACTCCAGCAAAGTTATTTCCTGAGCCAGAGTATGCATCACTGTCCCCAGAGCACTCGGCAAAAATACAGATTCCCAACCCTTGCCTCAGATCCTCTAGAGGTGAGTTCCCGAGGGTATCTTAAGAAGGGTTCCAGTGGATTCTGCCACATCCAGGCTGAGTGATCACTGCAGTGGAAAACCCCGTGTTAAGGGAAACGTGAGGGAAGAAACCATCGGGGACAATGTGTAGGTCCTGGGGAATACTCGGTGCGAGGCTGGGGGGGGCGGGGGATACCAGGCAGGAGCCACACCAGTTATTGGGATGGGGGAATTTAGTGCAAAAAATATTAACAAGGAATAAGGCGGATAACTAGGGACCTAAAGAAGAAAAGGAAAAGTCTGAGGTAAGGTCAGGGAAACAAAGAAAGAGGAGTCGGACCTACGAGAGGGGGTGGGGCCGGCCGTCAGGTGCGGAGGCTGAAGTCTCTCCTAAAACTGGTTTTATGAGCTTAGGGAAAACCACAGACTGGATGTGGCATGAAGAATCTTGTTAAGAAGATGCTTATAGGTTGGGTGCAGTGGCACACACCTGTAACCCCAGCTCTCAGGAGGCTGAGACAGGAGAATCACTGGGCTCCACACAGTGAGGTCAAAGCCAGCCTGAGCTGCGTTTCTCAAAACACAAGAAGAAGAAAGAGGAGGAGGAGGAGAAGGGACACAAGGAAGAGGGGAAGGAGGAGGGGGAGGACAAGGGGGAGAGGAAGGAGAACCAGAGGGGGGGTGGAGGAGTAAGTTTACATGTACAGGAAGTAAGAAGCAACTGTCACTTTCCGGTCCAGCCCCAGGCTCTCCCTTGAGCACCCTTATGCGCAGAGAATAGCAGGAAGCAGCCCACAGAGCCTCACAGAAACGCAGTGGCCAGATTCCCAGTCCCATCATCACAAACCTGCAAGGAGAAGGTTGAGTTTTCAGCCAAGGAGACAGTAATTTGACAGCTACACACTAGATTTTAAAAAAGAGAAGAATTTACTAGATAGGCTTTACAAAAAATTTAACACTAGAACTTTACGTAGTTCTCACAACCTGAAAAGGTTGAAGCTCAGAGAGATCAATTCACCTGTTTAAGGTCACACAGTGACTGGTAGTGATAGATGAGTCTGCATTTATGCAATGAATTGGCTCTAGCCCTCACAGAGGATTCAGATTAGGTTGTTAGCCTTCTTGCTGTAATTGCTTCCCCAGAACCGAGCTGCTCCCTAGGTATAATTTAGTTAGAGAAGAGGTAAGTTTTTCTTCTCTAATTTTCTGAGTTTAGCAAGGCTTTCATGTGACTGGGGTGTCATTGATTACTCTCCCAACTGAATGGGTTAGGGAGTGGTCTCAGGTGAAATCGGTGAATAAATCTCAGAGGAAATGCGAAGGACTCCCCATCACTCCCTTAGTGCCCCAGGCCCCATCTGACCCTCCAGAACTGTTGCCAGTGTCCTGAAGAATACTAAGGGAGAAAACATGCATGGGGCATAACAAAACAGGAAAGTCATGGGAAAATGGGCACCATGCTTGCTGGGGCATGAGGCAAGCTGCTAGGTGCTAGTGCAGGAAAGGGAAGGGAGTAGTAAAGGGTACAATCCTTGGACTTGAGAAAAGAAAGTGGCCTGCTCAGATGTCTGCTAAAATTGGTCAGCTTCTCAATTTTTTGGAACCAGAGATTGAACTCAAGACCTTGCACTTGCCAGGCAGGTGCTTGTGCCACTGAGCTATCTCCCCAGCCCCAAGATTCTCATTACTAGGGCCAAATACCTGGCACACACAACCTAGAGGAGGCAAGTTTGTCTGACTCAGTCAATGGTCTACTGGCTCCAAGGCAGGGAGATCATGGCGGAAGGGCGTGGACCAAAGATGTTTGTAGTTCACTTTGCTGGAAAGCAGTGCCAGTGAGGAAGGGGTCAGAGGCCAGATATAGACTCCAAAGTGACCCACTCTTCCACGACCCACCCAAACACACTTAGAAGTGCCCCTTACTGCTCCCATAGGTGGCTCTCAAGCCAATCTCATTAACACTTAGGCTTAGCCATCCTTAGTTTTATTGCTTAGAATTAGATTCTTCGCTCCTCTAGCTCCCTACATGAGTTTCTCCTCTTCAGAAACACAAATTTTAAAATCCTTCCCTAAGCTCACATTCTCTTCCAGGAATCATATCGCTCAGGGTTCTTCACAGCACTGCCCTCGATCACCTTTTACCCACTCTCCCCTGTCTTCTGCCCCAACTCTCGGAGGAATTAGTTCTTACTAAGCTAACACATCACCTCCTTGCTCCTCACTCCTAGGCCTTTCTTTGTCCTTACATCGTTTGGCTCCTAGCCGACACTTGACAACATTCACTCCTGCTCTTCCAAACATTCTTTCTCGTTGTCTTCTGAGACTTTGACGTGGATAGACGCGCATTCCACCCTCCAGCTCTGCATCAGGGAGAGTTGTTTAGTTCCAACCAAAAGAAAGCAATTCTGGCCGCAAAATGAATTTATCAGCAGGTGTTGTGTGAGCTTGTAGCATGCGGTTGATTCAATAGTATTTCCAGTTCACCTCCCCCCAGGTGTGCACCAGGTTCCCCACTGTCAACCTGAGACACCATAGGAAAAGAACTAGGGTGTCCCTGGATCTATGCCTGAAAGAATGCTTATGCGTTCCATCCTGGAACAATTTAGGATCTGGGAGTAAGGCAAATACCAGAGGGTCATCAGGATTAGATCTATTCTGCTTAATTTCAGGAGGAGGGAATTGGGCAACAGGTAGAATTTATGGTGATGTGACTTTACCTCACAGTTATAAAAATCTGGTACAGGTTACTAATTCTTATAACCATTCGAAATAGAGGCATAGTATAACATTTACTGAGTGTTTGTTACCTCCATTTATTATCCGCACAGCCATGATACATAAATCTATTTTAGTTTCTAAAAAAAAATCACAAGACAATTGTTCCTGAACTTGTACTTACACCAGTACTGTGAGACAACTTCAACTGGCACACACTGTGATTATTCCCACTTAATAAATGACAAGATGAAGCACAGAGAAGTTAGGTGAAGTAGTCAAGGTCACACAGCCAGGAAATAGAATCGGGATGCGAACCGCAGGGGCCTGGGGACTCTGGGCGCAAGCTCTTAGCACTCCTGCTGCCTGCCCTGCACCCTGCGGCAGCTGTGAGGCAAGGTGTCCGGGCTGTAGGCTCACAGCGTCCCCTCTGGAATGGTCCCTGCTGGAACTGAAGGCTGCTCCGCCCCAGAGCCTGAAGAACAGGAGCCAGGTCGGCTTACTCTGGAAGGACTGGGAAGGCGAAGCTGCTGGCTGACCTGGCTGGGGCCGGGACCCCTCTTGGCCCTGGGTCCAGGCTGCCAGGCCGGGGTGCGCCGCGCACCTCAGAGACCAGTGCTCGCGTGTTACTAAAAGGAAGTGTTTCCCGGCCGGCTGCTGGCAGGGCTGGCAGTTTATTAGAACTTCATTTGCAGTATAAATTGTTGCCGGTTTACAGAGGCGCTCCCAGAGCAGCTCCGCGGGGATGGCCCAATCCGCTTTCACTAAATCACTGAGTTCCCTGCGGAAGGCGCGTGCGGGAGAAGAGCTGTGTCTCTACTGGCCGGTGAGGCCTTTGAGTCCAAGAGTCCCCCTCGTCTTACACGTCTATCTCTGCACACACATTCTGTCAACGCCCCCCAGGGCTCTCCCCTCTAGGACGTGGCCCTGAAGGCCGGTAAGGTCAGGAGATTATAGACTCCGAGGGGCACTGGGAAGGTGTGAGCAGGCCCGGTGGGATCAGGAGTGACCTCACCCCTTGAGCCAGGCAGGTATGGGTCCCAAAGTGACCTTCAGTTTGATTTGCCAGACTTAGCAAATAAGAATACAGAACACATCACTGGATTTGAATTTTAGATCAATGAATAATTTTTTGGTGCAAGTGTGGGACACGTTTATCTGAAATTTAAACTGCCCTGGGTGGCCGCCGTTTCATCAGGCTGCACTGCCTGTGGCGTAGAATGTGCTTCCCACCGAGGTTGTGCAGCCTCTGTGGAATCTCGGGATTCCTGTGAATCTTTCTGAAGGCAATGCCTGAAAAGCACCCAACGCAGTGTCTGGGTGCTCAGCGATATTATCTGCTATCTTATTCTTATGGTTGTGTTTCTCTGTCATCCTATCTGCAGCCTGCGATGGTCATTTGTGTACACCGTCCTGCTACACTGTGAGCCTCTGAGAAAAACTGGTACATCCTACCCCCGTGTTCCCAGTGTCTAGAACGTTCTTGGAACAGTGTAGTTCTGGTAATATGTGCCATATGATTTATTTTTTATTTTAAAGAGAAAACAAATAATAAAAACAATGATACAAAATTTCAAACCAAGATAGTAGGACAGTAACAATGGTGAATACATTGAGTCTTATCTTCAAAGCAGTTGCTCAGATTATAAAATATAGGCATAAAAAATTAAACAATGGAAGCACAAACCTTTCTTTTCAATAAACTAATAGAAATTAGTAGTATAACTATCTTTACTATCTTGTATATTGTTGTAGTCAGGGTTTGCAAAGGAAACAATTTAATACAGGACACATAATTTTTATTGGAGTATTTTATAGTAGTCACCCAAAGAGTCCAATACAAAAGGATGCCGGAAACCTGTCCGCACACTACAGATGCAAAGAATCCAGCTGAGGACCTGGATCTCACAGCAATGTCCTGCATGAGCCCCGCTGAAGACCTACCGCCCATGACAATCCCCCTCATGAGTCTAACTGGAGGCCAAGAACCCACAGCAGTGTCTCATGCAAGTCTGTTTCATAGATCTGTGCTGGGGAGGTCCAAGGTCAGCGGTGGAAGCTAGAAAGTCTGCACCAGCAGGATGAAGGATCTGTGCCAGCAGGCTGAGGGATCTGCACTGGAGCTGGGAAGCAACACTCGGGTGAGAACCAGAGCTCCCCTGAAAAGAACCGCAGCCATCCTCAGTGAGAGCGAGGCCCTGCGTACCTCCGATGATGAGAACAGCAAAGCTCGTGTGAGGAAAGCCAGTGCAACAGGCTTCTCCAGGACAGTCAACAGCTCCACCTCTTCCTCTCCGGTTCTCCTTGTTATGCTGTTGGCAACAACGCTCAGGCTGGCCTTCCACATGCAGCAGCACACTCGCTCAGTTCAGCTGGGCGCTACAAGTAGACTGCCAGTTACAATCCTCCATGTATAGAGATTCTTTTCCTTTTCCCTTCCCACTTTCCTCCTTTCCCTCTCCCCAGTTTCCCTTTCCTAGTGAACAATTTCTTCCCATTTCACCATATCTACTGTACCTTTTGTGTCTTATTTACTCTTTCGGGTTCTTACACTGGGGAGATGATACCATGTTTACACATGTGAGTCTGATTCATTTCACGTATGAGTATGGTCTCTAGTTTCATCCATTTACCTATGAAAGTCTCGAGTTTATCATTCTTTATAGCTGAGTAGTACTTCATTGTATAAAAATACCACATCTTTTTTATCCATTCCTCAGCTGATGGGCATTTCAATTGCTTCCAAAATTTAGCTACAACAAATTATGCTGCTATAAACATGGGTGCACATATATCACTGTGGTACAATGTTTTTATTTCTTCTGGGAAAATACCCAGAAGGGGAATAGCTGGGTCATATGGAACCTCTAATCCTAGCTGTTTGAGGAATCTCCACACTGATTTCCACAGTGGTTGCACCAGTCTACATTGCCACAAACAGCGGAGAAGAGTTCCTTTTCCCCGCAGCCCCTCCAGCATTTGTTATGGGTTGATTTTTTGATGGTAGCTATTATCTCTGGGGTGAGATGAAACCTCACTGTTGATTTAGTTTGCATCTTTGTGAATGAACAATGATATTGAACACTTTTTCATGTATTTATTTTTGTATTCCTTGTATTTCATCATCTGAGAAGTGCGTGTTCATCTCAGATGTCCATTTTTGGATTGAGCCTTTGAATTTGGGGGAGGTCTGATCTTTTTTCATTTCTTTATATGTTCTATATAGAAGTCTTTTGTCTGAGGGACAGTTGGATAAAAAAATTTTCCACTCTGTGGATTGTCTTTTCATTCTGTTGGTGATTTCTTTTGATGTGCACATAAAATTTGTTACAAAAATTCAAAAAGCAGTGAGGGAGAAATCAGAGATCCCAGACATATTTACTCCAACAAAATTCCTAGCTGATCATTTATAATTTATTTTATAAATGTGTATAGTATATAATGTTTATATTCCTTGTGGGAAGTTGTTACATGTACATAACAGATCTTAATTCCTTTTTTCACCCCCTTTCCCTCCCAACCCTTTTCCCAGCCACCCTCCCTTGATCCCCTTCCCATTTGAAAATGATCTAAAGAGAGGGAAAGGGAAAGATCGCCTGTCTGCCAACACCTTACAGCTTACAGCTCTATGGTTGTTACTGTGGACTCCAGAGAGAGTCTGTCATGGTTCAAATCCTGATTCCTGTTCTCTGTGGTTCTCAGTGCCATCATATCAAACAGAGGACACAGCACCTGACACATAATGTCCACTCACATTCGTGCAGGTGAAATGTTTATCACAGTGTCAGGCACATAGACCTGGTGATCAATTCCCAGTAGGTATTACTTACACGAGCCCTTGTCCTGTGTCCCCAGGACAGCTCAGGGCAGAAGACAACAGGGAGCACAGGAAATGGAGGGCCCAATATACAGCAGAGGAAGACTTGGACACTATTTACCCCTAGGCTAGAGATCAGAGCAAGGATGGCCCAACTGTGCCCTCAGAGAGGAACTAGAGACCGCCTCGAAGAGGACTGGGTGCTGACCACATTACACAGAAGAGGGGTTCTTATAACTTTCATACCATGACATTGAGGTTTGGTGTCACCTCCCCCAGAAAGTGAACTCAGTGATGGCAGAAACTTTTAACTTGTTGACTGCAATATTCTAGAAGAGTGCCAGGCACAGAATGTATAAGTCAGTAACTGCCAAAATCAGCCTGTAACAAACCATCCCAGATCTCAGTGATTTACTCCAGGAATATTTATTCCCCAGCTCATGCATCTACAAAGCAACAAGAGTTCTGGCAGCAAGTTAGGCAGAAAGCCGGGTTCTGATTCCTCACATCTGACCATATGTATTTGTCCTGGGGCCCAGGACAAAGTGATAGCAGTCACGAAGAGTAAGTTCTTTGCATGGCACAAAGACACAAGTCAAATGAAAGCAAACCAAATGGTGTGATCAAGTACAAGACCTCTGCTCACATCTAATTCCCCAAGAGTTCTTGGTTGAGCCCAACACCAATGGGAAGGTGGAGAGTGAAGAAAACTTCTAATATCATATATATGCATGAGAAGCATTTGTTGGATAAACACACTAATTTAAGAGCGGAGCCAGTGTTCCATTCCCTCCTTCCTCTTCTAGAGAGCCTCCCTTCATAATTTTATTACTCTAGTTCTTCCTTAACACTCCCTTTGGACACCCTCACCTCGTACTTTTAAAAGAAGGCAAGGAGGAAGGAATGGGTGAAGGAGGAAAGAAAGGAAAATTAAAATACAGAATTTCTCTCAACTTTATTTCCTCATTGCCCTTTGCTTCAAGATCAATAGTTTACTTAAAGATGCACAATACAAGACATCAGCAAGCTGTGCATTGCACCCACCCACCGAACTGGCAGACACAAAGACTTAGGTAGAGCGACGTATGCCACGGGTGTGGGGTCATAGGAACACGCGTCCCTGGTGAGGATGTAGCCTCTTTGGAAAGAAGTTTGAAAATATGTATGAGAATTTAAAATACACTTACCCAATGACTCAGCAATTTTGCTTCTAGGAACTCATCCAACAAACGCCTTTACACATATTTTTAAAAAAAAGATTGTAGAATAAGTTCATTACAACAGTTTTTACAAGAATAAAAAGCTACCCATAAGCATGATATAGCCATATAATAAAACACCACTTAGGCATTAAAAGAATGCAGCTGATCTATATGTTGTGGCTGAGAAAGTTTTCCAAGATACATTAGGTTGGGGATGTTGAGCAGTATGAAAAAATACACTGTCCTATCTGGGTGTGTGAATGTGTATTCATACAGTGGCACCTTGGTTCATGAACTTAATTCGTTCAATGATTCTGGGGAAGATGATCAAGGTTGTGTTTATCACCTAATGTGGAATTCACAAACAGAAGCAAAATTTTGCCAAGCACTTCTGGTTGTGAACTGAACTGTGAACAGAAGCATCCATGAGCTGCAGTATTACTGTATTACATAGAACATTTCTACAAAGATGTATGAGGAACTGGTCAGAGTGGTTGTCTCTTAGGGAAAGAACTAAGAAAGATTTCTGCAATGAGAGGAAGAGATAATTTTTCACTGAACATTTTTGTTTGATTGATTATTTTGCTATATGCATTAATTATTGCTTTAATGCTTAAAGCACAGGTAAAATATTTAAAGACCAATCCAAAATATTTTAAATTATTTTTGAATTATAAAATGATACATTCTGAGCACAAAGAATGCAAAATCAGTTCTTATAAAATAGCACCTGTGGTCCATTCATTCAGAAATAAGCACTTGTAGCATTTTAGTACATATCTTTTTGTTTCAATGTGCATGGGATCTTTTCCCATAACATGCTGGTATTCTGTGTCTTTTTGTAAAAAACAGTTATCCACAGACTGGGCATGACTTTTTTATATTGTCAAAATAGACTTCTTGGATTTCAATGTCCATGGCAAAGATACCCCAGAATTATTTAATGAGATCTTAGACATTTGGGTTTTTTTCTCAATTTTTAACTCTTATAAACGACGCTACAGACAATACCTTGTGCTGATAGATTCGTTCCTTAGTGAAAATCCTTTGTTTTTATTCTGAAGACAAAAGCATGGAGACTTATAAACCAGAATAATGCAAAAACAATACAGGAAGTACAAAATTATAGAGAAGATAGTGGGGAAGTGAAAATTCTTTATTATGAAATTGCTGGATCGAGCGGCAAAAGATGGCGACCAGGTGAGCAGCAAGGAAGCGATCCTCCTCGATAAACACCACCAGCTCGAGACAGACTTGGCGAGCGTTAATGCCGGGACCTCGGCTAGGAAGTTCAAACTGGGCGTATTTCTCTGAGATGCCGGCGGAGATGCGGTAGGGCGGCCCAAACTGCCGTGGCGAGACGCGGGAAAGCCCCAGACGCTGGGAGCCGGAGACGCTCCGCGCGGATAGGGGGCTTGGCTGGGTCCAACCGCCCTGGGGGCAAAGCCAGCTCGGTCCCTTCCGCCTCCCGAGCCCGCGCAGCTTTCCAGCGACTCCCGACAGAGATCGGCTTATTACCAGCGGCAACGCCCGGCAGTCCCACATTTCGCGCGCATCAGGCAGGCTGCGCAGCCTAGGAGCAGAGCATCCCGCTCCCTCCCCCAGACCCGGAGAGCGCGAGGAAACAAGTGGCTGCGAGCGGCGGGTCTCGAGCATAGCACAAAAAACTGGCACCTTGGAACCTTCCTGCCTGCAGGGACTCCGAAAACGGGTGAGCTATCTGCGCTCGAGACCAGATCACCGAGTGGAGGGCTGGGGATATAGCTCAGTGGAATAAGCGATTGCCTAGCAAGCGCAGGGTCCTGAGTTCGATCCCCAGTACCGCAAAAAAAAAAAAAAAAAAAAAAAGGGGTATTGAGGTCCCCTATTACAGATCACCGAGTGGGGGAGGAGATCCATCCCTATACCTGCAGGGAACCCTGGGAGGGCAGGGGAGCGGTCTTACACACCTCACCCAGGTCTCTAGCTAGGGAATAGCTAACCAACATCTGTACAGCCTTTTAAGCGGAACTCTCAGCAGAAAGTTTAAGGGACATTCCCCCCAAAGAAAAGTCATTGGAGCAGCCTCTGCAGCAGACCTTTGCCTGCTGAACTGCCTGGGGAATCTACTGCTCAATATTTTGAATCAGATACCCAAAAAGGGGAAGACAGAAGAACAAATCTCAGCAGAAAGCTTAAGGGACATTCTCCCAAAGAGAAGGAATCATTTGAGCAGCCTTTGCAGCAGACCTCCGCCTGCTGAACTGCCTGTGGAATTTATAGCTCCACACTTTGAATCTGATACGCAAAAATGGGAAAACAGAGGAGCAAAACGCAGTCTCTAAACTCAACCCCACCCAGAACAAGTTTTGAAGATGAAGATACAGGGGAACCAGGAAGCCTCATAACTTCAAGATATGAAACGATTGCATCCTAAATTAAACAACTCCAACAGGCCATGAAAGAGCTTAAAGCAGAAATAACCCACATACCCACAATGATTTCTCAGATAAAAAACGAGATGAAAACAATGATGGAAGAAATGCTCCATTTACACAGACGAGAAATAGACAAAAGTCTAGAAGAAAATAGGAAACAAAT
>PVLD010016612.1:15342-44522 GCA_004027595.1 Dinomys branickii | reverse complement strand
TCTTTCTCTAAAATTGACCGCATTCTAGCCCATAGAGCATATCTACCTAAATGCAAAAGAATTGAAGTTATCGCATGCATATTATCTGACCACAGTTCAATGAAACTGGAAATTAATGACAAAGGGAACTCCAAAAACCACATAAACGCTTGGAAATTACACAACAACCTCCTGAATAACCAATGGGTCACACAAGAAGATAAAGAAGAAATTTAAAAATACCTACAAATAAATGAAAATGCAAGTACAACCTACCGGAATCTGTGGGATGCAATGAAAGCAGTCCTCAGAGGGAAATTTATAGCAATGAACTCATATATAAAGAAAACAGAAAGAGAGCAAATAAATAGCCTAATGCTACACCTCAAACTCCTAGAAAAAGAGCAACAAACCAAACCAAAAGCCCAAAGAAGGGAGGAGATTATAAAACTCGGGACAGAAATGAGTGCCATTGAGATGAAGAAAACTCTACAAAAAATAATTGAATCAAAGAGTTGGTTCTTCGAAAGAATAAATAAAATTGATAAACCCCTAGCCAACCTTATCAAAAAAAGAAGGGAAAGAACTCAAATTCATGCAATAAGGAATGAAAAGGATGAAATCACCACAGATCCCACAGAAATCCAAGAGATCATTAATACCTACTTTGAAAATCTTTACTCCCATAGGATAGAAAATTCAGAAGAAATGTACAGATTCCTAGAAAGGTACAAATTACCAAAATTGAATCAGGAAGACGTAAAAATCCTGAACAACCTAATATCAATTAACGAGATTGAAGATGTCATAAAAAACTTACCAACTAAGAAAAGCCCAGGCCCTGATGGATTCACAGCAGAATTCTACAAAACATTCAGAGAAGATCTAATGTCAACACTCCTCAAACTCTTCAATAAAATCGAAAAGGAAGTAACTCTCCCTAACACATTTTGGGAGGCAAGTATCATACTGATACCAAAACCAGAGAAGGACCCAACCAAGAAAGAGAACTATAGGCCAATCTCTCTAATGAACATAGATGCAAAGATACTCAACAAAATACTGGCAAATAGAATACAGCAAATCATAGGAAAATTATACACCACGACCAGGTAAGATTTACTCCAGGAATGCAGGGATGGTTCAATATTCGCAAATCAATAAATGTAATACATTATATTAATACAGTCAAAGGCAAAAACCACATGATCATCTCAATAGATGCAGAAAAGGCTTTCGATAAAGTCCAACATGCATTCATGTTAAAAACCTTAGAAAAAATAGGAATAGATGGCCTCTACCTCAATCTAATCAAAGCCATCTATGACAAACCAACAGCCAACATCATACTAAATGGACAAAAACTGAAAACTTTCACTTTAAAGTCAGGAACAAGACAAGGATGTCCATTGTCACCACTCCTATTCAACATAGTTCTGGAAGCATTAGCCAGAGCAATTAGACAAGAGAGAGAAACAAAAGCAATAAGGATAGGAAAGGAAGAAGTTAAACTATCACTATTTGCAGATGACATGATACTATACATGGAGGACCCCAAAAACTCCACAAGAAAACTCCTGGAATTAATTGACAAATTCAGCAGCGTAGCTGGATACAAAGTCAACACCCAAAAATCAATAGCATTCCTATACACAAACAACAAACAGACTGAGAGAGAAATTGAGGAAACCATACCCTTTACAATAGCAACCAAGAAATTGAAATACTTAGGAATCAATCTAACAAAGAATGTGAAAGATTTATTCAGTGAAAACTACAGTACTTTGAAAAAAGAGATCGAAGAGGATTTCAAAAATGGAAAAACATACCCTGCTCATGGTTAGGAAGAACCAACATTGTGAAAATGGCCATACTACCAAAACTGTTGTACAGATTCAATGCAATTCCCATTAAACTACCATTAGGATATCTCACAGATCTAGAGAAAATATGCCTTAAATTCACCTGGAACCAGAAGAGACCCAGAATAGCAAAAGCAATCCTGGGCAACAAGGACAAGCCAGGTGGAATCACAATCCCTGACCTGAAATTATACTACAAAGCTACTGTAATAAAATCAACCTGGTACTGGCTAAAAAACAGACCTGAGGATCAATGGAACAGACTGGAAGATGCAACCACAATGAAAAACACACTCAGCCACCTAATATTTGACAAAGGGGTCAACCAAACTCACTAGAAAAAGGATGACCTTTTTAATAAATGGTGCTGGAAAAACTGGCTTGCCTCTTGCCGAAAACTGAAAATAGACCCCAGTCTATCACCATGCACCAAACTCAGGTCAAAGTGGATCACAGATTTCAACATTAAAACAGAAACTCTAAATCTATTGGAAGAGAAAGTAGGTAAAAATCTTGAAGACATAGGAGTAGGCAGAGAGTTCATGAACAAAAATGAAACTGCAAGGGAAACACTTCAAAGAATCAATAACTGGGACCTCATCCTACTGAAAAGTTTTTGTACATCTAAAGAAATCACCAGTAAAGTAAAAAGAAAACCCACAAATTGGGAAAAAAATCCTAGCTGGCTGTCCCTCAGACAAAGGTCTTCTATCTAGAACATACAAAGAATTAAAAAACATGTACCTGTCCAAATTCAAAGACCCAGTCCACAAATGGGCATCTGAGATGAAAACACACTTCTCAGATAAAGAAATACAACTGGCAAATAAATATATGAGAAAATGTTCCACATCCTTAGTCATTCGAGAAATGCAAATAAAAACAACACTGAGATTTCATCTCACCCAGCAAGACTGGCCAGTATTAAAAAATCATCCAATAACAAATGCTGGTGAGGCTGTGGAGTAATAGGGACACTATTACACTGCTGGTGGAAATGCAGACTGGTGCAACCACTGTGGAGAGCAGTATGGAGATTGCTCAGCAAACTAGGTCTAGAGGTTCCATTCAAACCAGCTATTCCCCTTCTGGGTATTTTCCCAGAAGATCTGAAAGCATCATATCACTCTGATATATGTGCACCCATGTTTATAGCAGGGCAATTTGTAATAGCTAAATTGTGGAAGCAACCCAAATGTCCATCCACAGAAGACTGGATTAAAAAACTGTGGCATTTTTATATAATGGAATATTATTCAGCTATGAAGAGGGACAGATTTGAGGCCTTTGTAGGCAAATGGTCAAAATTGGACACCATACTCATAAGTGAAATAAATCAGAGGTACATGTGCAGGCAACGTATTGTGTCACTGGTGTAAGAACCTGAGGGTGGGAACATAAACTAAGAGACATGAAGGAAATCTGTTCAAAAGTAAAGAACAGATGGGACAAGGGAAAGGAGAAAAGAAAGAGGCAAAAATGTATGTATGTATGTATGTATGTATGTATGTATGTATATACATATGTGCAGGATGGCTAACATGGTTCTACTATTGTCTTCTGTCACTTAATGGTATGAAATAGTTGATGACTGGTTGTTTGATCAATCCTGTATGTCTTTATGTGTTCTCCGGAGCATACATTTTGAAGATATCAATATGCAATGCAACAACTATTGTTGGTTTTCTGTTGCTTTGTCTATAATTCAATTCTGATTATACGGTTATTGAGCTACTTTGTGTCTCTTTGTTAATGCTTTTCGTTTTTTTTTTTCTTTCTTTTTCTGTTGTTGATGATGTAGTTCTTTTTGCTTTCACACTTTAAAAATAAGTTGTACTACTGACTTAGGTCACTTTATTGTAAGGAATAATTGATGATTAACTGTCTGATCAATTTTGCATGTCTATATCTGTTTTCCTGAATATACACTTAGAAGTTATCATTATGTAATGCAACAACCATTGTTGATTCCCTGTCACCTTATCTGTAACTCAGATTCGATTGTACTATTCTTATGCTGCTTTGTGTCTGTTTGTTAATATCTTTTTGTTTTTATACTTTTAAAATAAAAAAAAGGGACCTCTCTGATGCAAATGACGCCTCTCTTATAGAAGAGAATTTGGCACCATCTATCAAAATTACATGTACATTCTTTTCCACCCAAGAATCTCACCTTTGAGAGTCTATCCTAAAGATACACTAGCAAAAATCCAAAACACCATATGTCCAAAGCTATTATTGGCATTACTGTTTGTAAAAGGAAAAAATCTGAAGGAAACAAAACAGTGTCAATCAGTAGAGGCCTGAGTAAATTTCTATGGTACATCCAGGTAAAGAATCCTGTGTGGGAATAAAGAAGGACCCTACAGACTGTTCTGGATGATCTCCAGGACCTATTGTTAAGTAAACAAAAAAATAAAGTGAAGAAAAATGTATAGCATCTATGCAAGAATACGCATTCCATATTCCAGGGCCCGGTGGAAGTGCATTTGTGCAAGGATGGGTAGAATATGGCTATTTACATATTTGGTTTTTTTGATACAGCACTGGGGATTTAACCCAGACCCTTTCCACTAAGCTACATCCCTAGTCCTTTTAAATTTTTTTATTTTGAGACAAGGTCTCACTAAGTTGCTAAGTTGCCCAGGCTGGCCTTGAATTTCCCATCTTCCTGCCTCAGCCTCCTAGAGTGCTAGGATTATAAGCAGCTTATATTTGCTCATACATATTTTCAAAAGGAAACAGGGAAAGTATAAACTGAAAAATAAAAATTATTATCTCAGATAGGGAGAAATCAACAGGGATATTCATCTGTCTGCATGAATCTTGCTTTATAGCTTTGACTCTGAAATCAACTACTTTATATAATTCAAAAACAAAATTCAACCCAAGAAAAACATTTAAAAACAGAAACAGCTCTAAATGTGCACTGGAATTGGACAATTAAGTAAATGGAACAGAGCCACGTGTCTCACTGTTGTGATGGGAGGTCACAGAGAAGCAAGGAGAGGGAGCCAGGATGATCCATGTGGTAGGATGATCCACTGGAGGTAGAGACACTAGTGTGAACACCTGTTTAGCTTAGTACAGACACAGATGGTTTTACACGGAAATATTTATATATGCGTATACAGACATGTTAGCATACAGACATCTCTTCCCTTGGCCCGCTGACTGAGGTTTAGAAGCAGTGACACCTCAGTAGCCAGTAGCCCACCTAACACCCAGATCTTGGTTTCTGACACCATTTGCCAACAAAAGGAACCAGGTTCTAGTTTCACCACTGAGACAGGAAATGTCCAAGGTAATTCCAGAGCCTCTTGTCATGACAGGAAGTAAGGAAGTGCTCACAAAACAACAACAACACAAATGGGGGCAAGTACAAAGGACACAGAAACAAACTGAAAAGTTCCCAAAGGCCAAAGTTAGGCCAGTTTGAATAAAATAAATTTGGAGTATAATCCTAAATATAAAATAAATAACCGTGATTCTATATTGACATAAAGAAAATTATAATAAACAAGCAGATAAATCTTTCATGTAAAAGAATTCGAAATAATTTATGCAGACAGCTGCCCTCAAAGAGATAAAGCAGAATTCTCTACTCCTTAGCTATAGGCCATGCAGAAGGACTTTTTCCCAAGGGTGTAGTATGAAAAGGGAGAATACACGTGAGGGGACTGGGAGAAATGTGACGAACAGCACCTCGGCGAAGTGATGGATGTAGGTGCCGGCCCTGATAGGTCACGCTGACAGGACGCACCCTTGGCAGGATGTGCCACACCACGGCACTTCACTTCAGTGGTCTTCATTTCCCAGACTCATCCTGAAAAATGTATCAAACAATCTCAACTGAGTGACCCTTTACAAAGCACCTGACCAGTATTCTGCAAAACTATCAAGATTATCATAAACAAGGAAAGTCTGAGAAACTGTCAGCCTAAAGAGATAGGATGTTTCAGTGTAATGTGGAATCCTAGCTGGGATCCTGGGACAGAAAAGGGACATTAGATTAAAAACTAAAGAAATCCAAATAGGCTGGGAATTTTAATAATGTATCAGCACTGGTTCATTAACTGTGACAAAAGCACTGCATTAACATAAAATGTTAATGATGGAATAAACTAGGCATATGTGGGAACTCTATACTATCTTCACGATTTTTCTGTATAACAAAGTCTTATAAAATGAACAGTTTGTTTAGAAATCTAAAACAAACTTTGCTGTATATCAAGCTGATACTATAAACATGAACAGAATTTTTTACACTATCTTGAGGACAAACATAGGCACAAAGCAATCTTAGATCGCCTCTGGGAATATGAGTCTAAACATCATTTCTCTTTCTCTAAATAGTGCAAGTTCCCTAGTTCTGTCCGCTGACAAAAGCCAGGAATGATACTCAATGATAACCAATGAGTACGGGTACCCTTAGACCCAGCGTGTATTGTCTAAGTACTGAATCACAGCTCATTGGAAAAATAAATAATTATAGATCTGGGATGGACAGACCTGGACTGGTGGGACCTACTAAACAAAGTGAAAAAACAATACAGAAAACACCGAGGCCAACTTGAAGTGACTCCAGAACAGTCTGAACATGAAAAAGAATAAAAACTGTAATAGATTACACCACATCAAATATGTAAAAACCTACAAGTTTATAAGAAAGAAAACTTCACTGGCCACCTTTAGGGGGTTTTATAGCATCAGTCATTTTGATAAATATAAAAATTTTAAAAAAATTTTTGAGAAAGGGTTTCGTTATGTACTTCAGGCTGGCCGTGAATTCCCAGCAATTCTCCTGCCTCAGCCTGCTGAGTGCTGGAATTACAAGTGTATGCCACCATGCTGGGCCTACAAGGTTTTATATTGTCTTTCCTATGTAGAATGTATTTCTGTAACCAAACAGCTTATGAAAGAAATTTCTTCCCTACAGAAGAATCGCAGCTAGTAATTTCAAGAGGAAAGAGAATTAGAAAATCATCATGAAACGGAAGCAGGCAATGATCAAATTGGCTGTTAAAACTATTAAACAAAATTTTTGATGGACAACTTTATAATGGATAGATCACGCTGACAGCACTTGAACCCACTGCTGAATTTTAACTAGAAATGGAACAGCTGGGAATAATGTTCCTCCACCTGTAAAATATTCTTGCCAAGAAAAGGAAATATTGAATCTAATCAGGTTTTAACCATGAGCTTACAGAAAATAAGAGAGATTGGAAAACATATTAAAAACAGTACCATGAGGATACAGTGAGTCAAATGTAGAATATGGGGATTCTACAGGCAGAATGATACAGCTTCCTCAACAAGTACATGGCCCTAAAATAATGGAGTGGGACTGAATGACTTATACAAACCAACCAGCACATGGGGGTTTTTTTGTTTGTTTTTTGTTTATTGAGAGAGAGAGAGAGAGAGAGAGAGAGAGAGAGAGAGAGTGAGAGATCCTGATTTGAAAAAAACACGCAAAAAGACATTTTTGAGACTAGTGTAAAAGACTGAGCGTGGACTAGGAATTTGACAATATTAACAATTGTAACTAGTGTTGGGTGTAATGACTGCATTGTGGTCATGTTAGAAAGATTAAAAAAAAAAGCGGGTGCAGTGGCACAGCTCTGTAATCCTAGCACTCTGGGAGGCTGAAGCACTCTTGCATGAGGACTCCAAGTTCCAGCCCAGCCTGGGCAACTTAGCAAGACTCTGTCTCAAACAAACAAACAAACAAGTAAATGGGAAGGGAGGCTGGGATGTATCTCTACCTGGAGGAACATCCTGCAGAACTGATGCGTGAAAGGATAAGGTATCTGGGATTCACTTTAAAATATTCTCTCACCCCTTCCAAAAGCACGGTAGAGAATTAAAACATTAGGGTTTTTTGCTATTGTTGTTTTTGGGTTTTTTTGGTACCAGGAATCTAACCCAGGACCTTGTGTTTGCCAGGCAGGTGATGTATCACTGAGCTACATCCCCAGCCCCTAGAATTAGAACAGAAATAACAATATGTTGCAGCTTAATGACAAAAACATGAGGCCCACCATATTATCTCTTTAATACTGTATACATTTAAATAGGTTCATGATAAATATCAAAACAACTTTTTAAAATTTTCTCAAAATTGTCACAGGTTTGTGAGCACCAAGATTTTGGTTCTAAATTTTAAAGACAAGCAATCTGGTGGTACTGACTGAGTTGGTCCCAGACCAGATGAGAGACTACTTTAGTAGAGCATTGCCATGGGCAGGAAACAAGCCCTGAGTAAACATCTATTGTTATTTCACTCAGGAATTGAAGTTGGAAAATTCTCCCCATAAAGAGGAAATACAGGAAAAACTAAATGTGCTGTCTAGACCTAGAAAAAGCGAAGCCTGAACAAGACGACTACCTCCGTGGGTTTCCATGGATCATCTTTCTACTGGAGCCCATTTCTTAACAAGGTATTTGGGATTCTCCAACTCATTAACTAAAGGATAATTTGGCTTTCAAAGACTTAGTGAGTGCCAATTCTGTAATTCTCTTTCCTCCAGCTGTTGGGCTGTGCATGTGTCTACGCTCTTCAGTCAGGCTTATTGCAGGATCAAGCAGCCACTATCTCTCTTCTACCCAGATGCCAAGAAAAGTGTGTTTTTGAGGGTCATGACCCTTCCATCCTCTCTGTTTGCTTAAATGCATATTTTAGCTCAGTTGCCAACAGTAATAAAGAAGGAAATCATCAGAGCCAGTGCTTCTGTTCAACAATCCCCTAAGATCTCCCAGAAAGCAGATCTGTTTAGTAAACCAGAAGTGAGAATCCTCCTGAGGTGTCTGAGCTACTGCGTTTAATTGGGCTGCAGCTGGTTTTCCTCCTCCAGCTCACAATCCTGGTTCAGCTTGCGGACAACAGGGATTTACCAGTTAATTGGCTGTTTCTATGATTGTCATTCACTTAGACACTCTTCCTATTTTTTGTTACTACAAAATGCTTAAAATGATTTGCTTTTCCATAGATCCTGAAGATAAATGTGTGACCCTAAAGCTCTTAGGATTGTTCAAGAGAGACCAAAAAAAGCCTACGCGTGGAGGTTATGTGTATGTGTTGCAGGGTTCGGGGTGTTGCTCTGAACAGAGTCAAATAGACTGGGATTGGTGTCCAGGGTTATATATTATGTAAAGGTGCTGGACCTGGTACAAGTCTCAGAACCAGTTGGACAGGTTGAGGGAGTTCCTTTTTATTTCTCACCACCCAAATGAACTGAGGAAACTTTCAACTCCTTCAGGTGAATGATATACTAGGAACTGTTGAGAAAGGTTAGCAAGCAGGGCTCATGTTTCATGGCTCTATCATCTTTTCGGCCCGGGGCTAGACCCCCAAACAGATACAAGGATCCAGAATTGAGCAGGAGGTCTAGAGGGGCCCATCAGCTCTTAGTTCAACTTTAGACCTAGGCTACCAATGGTTTTTGAACTTCGTTGGCTTCTGACATAAAAAGTAATTGAAGCCACTGCCAAAATCTATATCATATGTGTTTATGTGTCTGGCTGTCTCGGGTTGCACCATGGTACGGGTTTTGGTGTTTGCTCAGTCTCCTGTTCTCAAACTGCTGCTCCCAACTTTCCGCCAAACTGTCTTACAGCCTCCTTCCCTGACAAATTCAGTGGGAAATGTTCCGGGCTAATTCTGAGTGTCTAACTCTCCCAAGTTCTTTACGCTTTTTTTAATGGGAGTTTCCCCATTCAGGAATCCTAGCTGGCTTCTAGGAGATGAGATGGTTTTTTTGGCTCCTACAGCCTCTACATTTCTGAAAGGCCATTCCGTTTCCCAAATGAACACCCTAGTCCAGGAGCCAAGGTGAAATCAGTTCCAAGTCCTCTACATTAAAGAAAAGAATGCTCTATATTGTAAATCACAAAGGAAGTCCTCGGGTTGAATTTCAGCAAGTCTCCTTTAACTCAGGAATTAGTGCCAGTAGTAGGTGGGGTCAACTGGATTAGAGGGCTGCCTCTTGTAAATACATAGAATATACCTTTGCAACTCGGTTGCCCTTTTCTCTCCCTTTACTACTCAGAGTGAAGAAAAGGAGTGTTTAAAAATCCCAGTACCCAAAGAGCTTCCCAGCCAATTAAATCTCTGTCCCTGGAGGAGGTTTTTGTTTTTGTTTGCTTTAATTCCCCAGTTAAAATTTAAATATGCTGTATGGTCAAGAACCATCACTCTAATGAGAGGTCAGAAGGGCTGGGAATAAAATTATCAACATTCCAAATCCTGCCTTCGCTACTAAAGAGTTTGCTGGCCATAAAACTATGGGAAACTCTATTGTATGATTTGAGCTCTAAAACACTATGATTCCCTTTCCATTGCTCTTTCTCCTGGAAACAAAGAGCATCCCAAAGCCAGGTATTTTTCAAAAAGGTCTGGGTCTTCTCTAAAACTGTCCATAGTGTACAAAGATCTGTCTAATCAGATCAGCCTCTTGTTGAGCTCAGATGCTTTACTGCGCTTAAGTAAACCAGTAGTGTTGGTTTACAAAGGAAAAATACAAGCTCTGTGGTGTTTCTGATACATATGGGCCTACCAACTAGTTTCAAATGAGTAGTGGAATGTTTCTTAATGTATATTTAAGTACTCTAGTTGTACTGGTTTTCAATTCTTCTGATGCACAGTTAATTAGAAATATACCTTTCTCGGGAATGCCTTAAAATAAAAATGGATTCCCTTTCTTCTCCCACTGATGGAAGTTTAAATACTTAAAAACTAAGATGACTATATTATTGAAAATGTGCAGTTTTTGGTCTGGCCTGGATTTAACTAGCTACTTTTGTTGCCGTCTAAGTAGATAGAGAAAAGCCTTAACTCCTAACCTAAGGCACAATTAGTCGGGCCTAAAGGAACTCTAAAGGTGTACTAATTGCTTTTAAAAAGATAAATTGAATTGAACCAGAGAAGCAGAAAATTACCTTTGTTGAGAATCATCTTGGTTGTTTAAGAAGGGAGGGCTTATTGAAATCAGAACCACTAAATGAGCACGGGCGAGAGGAGAACCTTACCACTCTCTCTGCCAAACATAAATCCTACAGCAGCAACTTGAAGCTTGAGTGCCACCCAGTTAAGGCCAGGCTGGTTCACGGCTCCTGGTAACCTGCACGTGCACTTTCAGCCTGTGCCAGCAATTGTGTTGGCATCCTGGAGCAAGGACTCCCAGTGTCAGGTGTAAATGTTATCTCAGAGGGTGTGTTGTGAAACTGTCTGAATGAAGGTAATTTAAACAAGCTTTCATTTTGTAAATGGGCCTTCAGGGCAGGCGTAAATAGTGTTCCTCTCTGTGAACCCCATAGTCCTTCAGGGTACATTACGTGTGGAATGAGACCAGTGTGTGTGAAACTAGTATTTATTGCTCCATGAGTCAAGTTTAAGAGCTGGCAAAATCAAACTAAATATGGTATGTCCCAGCCACAAGAGCCCTGGGACCCAGTGACCCGAGGCAAATTCAGAGGTGTTCTTTCCAGTAGGCACGGAGAAAAATCACCCTTTCTCCTGCCCGAAATTCATACAGGGGCTAAGGATATGTTTGTTTTATCCAGCACTAGTGCAAGTGGTCCTTGGGTTTTCTCTCACATATGAGCCACACAAAATAACAAAATTTGGAAATGTTCATTGCTAACCACCAGACACCTTTCCGCCCTCATCGCCCTCTATCTCTCAACAGCTTTCACACTGACCATTCCCATCCTTGGCCAACCACACCAGTGGCCATTCCTATCTTTGCCATTCTCCCCTCTGGCCTTCTCTTCCTACCCTTCCCACCCTGCAACTTTCCTCGTGTCCAGTCCCCTTTGCTGGCCCTTAGCTCGTGGCCACCCACTAGCGGCACTCCCTGGGCTTGGCCCTGTGTCCTGGTTTCTACTTCACCCTTTCCCTTGCAGTTCACATCTACAGCCACTGCTTTAAACTCCCTAATCCAGATCATCGGCGCAGACTTGTCCTCAGAAGCCCTCAGATACCTAACTTTCTTAGGTGTCCACAGTACATCTGGTTTCTAACATGTCTACCACAGAACCTTGATTTCTGTCCCCCCGGACTTACTTCTTCTGTTGTCCATTAAGTAATACCGTCTGCTTGGTCAAATCAGGAACCTTGTACCCACCCTCAATACCTCCCTTCTGCTCTAATCCTCCAATGAGTCCTGTCAGTTTTATCTCCACAATTCCTTTCCAGTCCCCCCTTATCCCCTTGTCTACTTCTCCTGCCCTTGTCCATGGAGGACTGTCCCAGCGCTCTGGCTAATCTTTCTCTTTTCACACTTCTCCGTGCAATGCGTTCTCCACACCACAGCTAGCATGAACCTCACAGGATGTAAATCAGATCGTGTTAATCCCGATTAAAACCTTGCATGTTAGCCCAGGAACGCAAGGATGTTTTGTTCTGTCAAACACCACAGCAACAGACTAGACAAGAAAAACTACGGAAGCATCCAGCTGACACTGAATTAAAATTAAAATTAAAAATCAATAAATAAAATTAAAAATTTGTTCATGGCAACTACTAGAAATAG
This sequence comes from Dinomys branickii, assembly GCA_004027595.1. Classification (NCBI taxonomy): domain Eukaryota; kingdom Metazoa; phylum Chordata; class Mammalia; order Rodentia; family Dinomyidae; genus Dinomys; species Dinomys branickii. Next base: position 32,143 of record PVLD010016612.1, on the reverse strand, counting down.
AGAACTTCGTTAGGCTGATAAAATGTATTTAAAAAAACAGAAGTTATCAGAGGAATTTGAGTTCTGGACTACAACCCTGAACCTAGCGATCAGGATAGGTAACACTGAAAAGAAAAAAATAAAAATGAGTCACTGGAGAATGAGAGGAAGCAGTTGGAAGTGGGGGATCGGTCAGCAGCAGGACAGAGAGGGCTTTAACTTCATCATTAAGGCTTAGCGACATGGTGTGTGGTGGATGTACTGCACTATCTGTAACAACCTTTCGGTCGGCCTCAACTATTTCAGCATAAGCTTTGCTTCTGTTTTCCTAAATGCAGGTTAGAAGGGGTGGCAGGCAGACCCCATCTAGATCTAGTGGGAGGAAGCTGAGCTAGAACAGTGGCAGTGCGGGTGGCAGGGACCAGGATGCCAGCCACACCAGGCTAGGGACCCCTCCAACTGTTAGGTCCGATTGAGAATGGGAGGCCAGAGAGAGGAAGGCTCCTAGGGTGACTGGAGAAGGGTGGTGCATAATCAGGGCATGGGAAAAGCATCAGGCACAGGGCGCAGAGCTGGCATGGAACCCTGAGCTCAGTCTTAGACAAGCTGACTTTGAGGGACTGTCCCATTTTCAATGGCAGGGCAGACTATGAGGAAAGAGAGAACAGTGTCACACTGATGGTTCTGTAACGCTCAGCCTCCATTCTGAAGGCTGTCTCACCAAGACCTCAGAATCAAGGTCATGTTTCACTGTGACATCTTTGTGTGCAGGGTCTGCCCAAACCCCTGGACTCCATGCTCAGAACCTGGAAAACCTGCCTTTTTGAGATCTCCCAGCCCAGGCTTATTGCACAGGTTTCTCTTGGGCTGTTAGCACTGGAACGGGCTTTTGAGTATCTCTTCTTTTGAACAAACTTTTAAATTTTAAAGTTGATTTGGATTTACGACAAGTTGCAGTCAGTACAGCCCTCCCATATCCCCTACACCTAGCTTCCCCCATTCCTAACATCTTACATTAGCATATGTCATAATGAGTGGATTAATATCAATACATTATCATTAGTGAGTCCCCATACATTCAGATACTGTGTCCCCTTAGGATCCTCTAGACGGTGACAATTTTTCAGACTCTCCTTGCTTTGCCCTTGACAGTTTTGAGGAGTGTTGGTCAGGTATTTTGCAGAGTATTTGACTGGGATTTGTCTGATGATCCCACCTGCCTTTTAAAGTAACGGAGTATGGCTCCCCTCCCCCAACAGATGTGGGAACAGCTGCGGTTAACCGGAAGGCAAGGGAAGCAAGAAGAGCCTCAAGGCACCTCTGTGGAATGCTGTGGGGCCTGAGAAACCCAGTCCCAACAATCCCTCTTTATACACCAGGAAGCCGCTCTCAGGGCCTTTACTCCCCTTTCCTGGGCGGGTCTGCCCAGTCGCCTACCCACTTCAGTTGCTTGTGGCTCCTTCCTGCCCCACAGGGTCTACCTGCCGACAACTGCTCATTGTTCTGAGCCCCCCTGCCCTGTGCACACTTGAACTTCAGGTTGCCACACTAACGTTTTTACATTCAGACCCCCTGGCTCAGCCAGATGGGTCAGCAGGTCATAGCTGAAGTCTTCTTTCACCATTTCCAGGGCTTGTGAACATGCTGAGAGTGAAACAACATGGACCCCGGGGTGGAACCTCTGAGACCGGGCAAGGTGTGAAATTCACACACACTATGAAATTAGAAGCAAAGTCTCCCTGGTGCCCTTGCATGAGTGGGGGCACCCCAAGTACTCGGGTTTGGGGAGACCCAGGCTCTGGTGTCCAGAAGACCCAGACTAGTCCTAACTTGGCCTCTGACTAGCACAGTCTCCTTGGCAGGCCCCTAGTACTTTGTTGTGGAACTCAGAGGTTGTGGTAAGGATTGAGTGAGAAAACGCCCAGCAAGGCAGAGTCTGACCAAGCTCATAGCTGTTGGTGTTACTATTATTATTGTTATCACTGTTATTATTATTAGGTATAGGCAGCCTGGCCTGCTTCCTTTCTCCTATGCCATTCTCACTTACCAGCAAACTGTGGGTGGGAAGACACCTAGGCCTAACATTTTTCTAGCATCCATATTATTGGAGGCACTGACCAAAGAGGGACCTTTCTAAAATCAGTTAAGGTCTAGGAAGTAACAACATCAAAATCACCTTTCAGATAAGGGCACACTTTGAGTCTCACCTAGGTTGCCTCAGCTGGCGAAAGGTTCTCTTAGGAAAGGTCTCAGCCTGTCCTTCTGCTGAGTGGTGACTTTCAATAGGTTACAGTCCATTAGTGGATACTGAAATCAATATGGGGCCGAGCATGGTGGCACACACCTGTAATCCCAGCACTTGGGAAGCTGAGGCAGGAGGATCACCACAAGTTCAAGGCCACCCTGGGGTACATAGTGATTCCAAGCCCGCCTGAACTAAATGGTGAGACCCTGTCTCAAAAAAAAAAAAAAAAAAAATCAATTTGGTGGGTCATGACTAGCATTTAAAAAAGAAAGAAAGAAGCTGGGCATGGTGAGGCACTTCTACTATTCCATCACTGTGGGAGATCAAGGCAGGAGGATCACAAATTCGAGCCCAGTCTGGAAAATTTAGAGTCTTGAAGAGAACCTCTCAAAACAAAAAATACATTTAAAAAGGGAACTGGGGTTTTAACCAGTCAAGAATATTTTATACAACCAATAATAGCTACTTTATCTTTGTGTGTACATGTTGTTTAGGCTGCAATGTTCGGCTGTTGTTAACTCTTTATGCTTACTGCTGAATCCAAGTTCATTACAAGGCTGAACGGGACCCTCACCAAGATATTCAGCATGTAAACAGCAGGCTTTTGAGTTTTTGTTTTTAAACAGCCTCATATGGAAGCTGAGACTTATAAACAAGTTGAGTGGCAGGCCGGGTATGCTGTGTCTAAGACTGCTATGTGTGCAAGTGAGGTTTGGGAAGTTATGAAGCCAAACCCACCCCAAGGAATGAAAGAGAAGGGAGAGCACTCGAGGCCCAGAGAGGCAAGGCAGGGGCAGGAAGGTAAGTGGAAGGTGCTGGAACTTTTCTCACACCACCCAGGACCCGCCCACACCTCAGGCTACTGAAGCATCCTTTTCTGGCTTCTCCTAGGGGTTAGCCGTTTAAAAAGTAAATATCAGCTCCTGAAACAATAAAGGCAGTGTGCTTGTTGGCAGGGGCAGCAAGGAGATGGGAGGGCCCCTGCCCGCTGCTGGTGCCGTGGGAACCTGGAGGGGATGAGGGGCTGATCTCAGACTTGGACAAGTTGTTTTTGAGGTATTGGTTGATGTTCAATGACAAAAGAAAGGAGGAAAAAGATAAAAGTGTGTCACATCCATGGTTCTATGAAGCTTAGACTCAGAAAAAGCTTCAAGGGCTAGAGTGGGAGGTAGCAGCGAGAGGGCTGTCTGGGCCTGAGGAAAGGCCACCACATCCTTAGCAACACACACACACACACACACACCCTTCCATGGCTTATCCTCTCCGAGTGCTCCCAAGACCCTTCATCTTCCTAATCTCTGCTGCTGTCCAACCTCATCATGTCATCACCTCTGCCAGGACTCCAGGGTCCAGCACCTGAGTAACATGATCCCCAGACCACAGAGGCACAGAGTTTTCTCTCCTTGGACCCCAGGGTTTGTCCTCCAGGCCCCTCTTAGCAGTCTACTTCTGACCCGAGGACACGCAGGGTTGCCCGTCTGGAGCTCCCCTGAGAGGCACTTCCTTAAGTAAGAGCCTGCCACCTGCCAAGACTGAGCTCCTGAGGCAGCAGAACGTGGCCTAGTGGCTGCCCTGCATTCCAGGCCACAGAGCAGAAATGCGTAATTATTTTCAGTCCTCCTAGGGACCTTGAATTCAAGATCTCAAACATTCTGGACAAGCATTCTACCACTGAGTTACATTCCCAGCCCTGGATTTATATTTTCACTGAATGACAAGGCAGTGAACACTCTCCTGGGGTCAGATCTTTCCAGCCCATCAACAGATGAGCGGACAAAGAAAATGTGATAATGTCTATTTATTTAGTCATAAAGAAGGATAAATTTGAGTCAGTTGTAGGGAAATAAGTACCCCTTCAGTCCACAGTGCCAAGCAAAGTAAATCGGACTCACACAGTTTCTCTTACAGGGGAAACCTAAAGCATAAGTAATTTAAAGAGCAAAATAAAAGAAAGATGACAGGAAAATAGACTCTGCGGACCCGGAAAGGCGCTGTGGGGATAAGGAAGCCAGGAGGGAGGGGAGGGAAAGTACAGAGGATCAAGATGCCGTGGGTATATGTAGCAAGACCCTGGATGACTACAGTCCTTACATATTGCAGGCATGTATCTTTTCTTTGAGACAAGGTCTCTGTATGTAGTTCAGGCTGGCCTTGAACCCACTGAGATCCTCCTACCTCTGTGCACCACCATGCACGAGAGGAGGGGGCAATTGAAAAGGACTAAAATAATTTATCCAGGGGCGCGAACCACAGGGGCAAGGGAGTCCGTGTGAGTGTGCGGCAGGATTCGCAGGTACAGGGAGGCCTCAGAGAGACAGCGGCAAGCGCCCCCGCCCCCAGTGCTGCCCAAAGTGGTGCCGGGTGGGCGGGCCCGCGACAGCGCTGCGGAACAGGTTGTGGCTGCTCCCCGACTTTTATGGCCCCGGCTGGCTGCGCGTGGGCTGTGAGGGCCCAGCTCCTGTCCCCGGGGCACCTTAAAGGAACTTCAGGACCTCTGACTCCAAGTTCAAAGATGGGAAAGCACAGGGTGTGTGTGGGGCGTGGGAACCGAGCAAAGCACCTTAGAGCAGTGCCTTCCAAAATCCGGGCGGGGGGGGGGCGGGGGGGGAGGGGCAGGTACAGACTGGCTCACGGGTAGTTTTGCCAAAGGTAATGGGAGACCACCAGAGGGAGGATGGGCTACTACCACTGTCCCCAGTAATTGTATGCAAAGTTAGAAAGAAGATAATCTCTCTTCAACAAATTCTCCAAACTGCTGTGATCACAAACAGTAAACAGATGCCGCGCTGTCGGATTCCGAGCAGGTTTCGGGAGTATTGCCCTGGCAACAGCACGCGTGGTAGAACGGAGTTTCACTAGTTTTCCTGGTGGAAAACATGTTCCATGGCAAGATAGTGTGTAAATATTTGAAATCTGACATTTGGGTGTTTAATAAGATTGTCTGCCTCTCTGTCTACGAATAGAAATTTTTACTTTTAGTAGTGGTGGCCCCCAACCTAATATGTATGCCTGGTATATCTATAAGAAGGTGGCTGTGTGGTGTCAGCTGACTCCAACGGGGGTATTTTTCCCTGGGTTCCCTGATCCACAGCCGGCTTTGACTCTGCCTGCGGCTCCCACCCCGGGGTTCTGCGTCTCATCTTATCTGGGTCGGTCTGATGCTGGGACACACATTTACCCACGTCTCAAATACTTCCCTGAAAGCTGACCCTGGTGTGAGGTGACGGATAGTGCCTCTTCCCTAACCTTAGGGAGACCACGTGCCGCGGGACAGGCACGGAGAGTCCGCAGTGACAGTGTGTGGCTAAGAGCACCAGCAGAGGGTTCCGCTCAGCACAGGGAGGGGAGCTGGCTGGCCTAGGTCATCCGGACAGGAATGGAGTCAGCACGGGTGGAGGGGAGGCCGACAGAGCCAGCCTCAGCTTGTTTCGGAGCTGTGCTGCCTCCCAGCCCCTTTGAGGTCACCTTTCCTTAACCTGCAGGAGAATCGCACTTCAGACTTGTGGAGTCTAACACCAAGCACTGTTAGTTTTGAGTGTCTTTGTTTTTCTTTTTTCTTGCAGGTTGAGAGGAGGAAGGGGCTAGCCCAAGAAGAAACTCAAAATGTGTTGTTAATGTAGACAAGTTTGGTTTTAAGAATGAGACCCTTGTTCCCTTCACCCTTTCTTCAGGTGCAGCCTCTGCAAACCTCTGCACCCTGGGCAGGGGCCCCTTCTAAGACACACCGCCCTTCCTAAGGTGTGCCCTTCCCTTTTGGTCTGTCCCTTAAGGCTCCACCCTAGCACCGTGACCACAGAGAGGGGACTGATGTGCCGAGCTTGCCCCAATGACTGGGGCTAGGTAGGGGGATTGTGACATCAGAGGAAAGCAAACAGACTATGGGAGAGAGAATTTAACAAATTGGCTCCTGTGACTGTGGAAGCTGGCAAATTCCAATACTGCAGGGTAGGCTGTCAGGCCTAGGGAAGTGTCCAATTCAGTCTACTGGCACCCCTCCCTGTGAGGGAATTCTGCCAGTAGACTGACTGGACTCGGTTCAACTGATTGGATGAGGCCCACCCACATTATGGAGGACAGACTGCTTTACTCCAAGTCTACTCTAAACGTTATTCCTGTCCAAAAATTACCTTCCCAGAACTACTTAGAATAATATTTAATGAAATATTAGCATACTGTGGCCTAAACAAGTTAATATGTACAATAAACTATCATGAGGCTCAACACTGGTTCTGTGATTAGCTAATCAGACAAGGCTGGCACGGTGTGGGGGTGGGCATTTCACCATCCATAAATGTGGTACATGGCACATCCACGCACATGCACACTGCCCTAAAGTGTTAGCCTACTTCGTTTCTTCCCCTGGCTTCTTGCTGTAAGTTAGCAAGCCATGTTATTGAAGCACCTTATTTAAATCTGTGAGTCTGTCTCTTCTGTGACCTCTGGAGTAGCTCACCTGGTAAGGTACTTAGTGTACACTGCATGAGTAGCTTTTCAAGTTGCAACACCCAAGGGCCCAGCATTGGCCTTCTAATGATGCTTCTCTCATTCTCTGCATGTTGTAAGGAGTGGGTAAGGGCGACAAGCAAACCTCCCCACCCAGCCCTGGGTCCATGGATTCTCCTCTTCGACCTGAAACAGTTTTCCATGAATGTTTATGTCTTTCGGGGACTAAAGGCCAGGAAGAAGCTATGAAGTGTCCTCTGTTTGCTGTGGTCAGCTACTTAGAAGGACAGCAACACTACTCAAAAGGTCTGACAGAAACAGAACCCAAGTCTCCTTACCCGCTCCCCTCAGGCAGCCCCAAACTCAGGCAGGTCACTGCGAGGCTGGGAAGGGTCTGTTCCAACACACAGGAAGGAGAGGACGTGGTTAGGCTCCTTAAATACAGGGACCTTTTCTTTTCTTCTTCTTCTCTGCTCTGCTCTTCATTTCCCTTCCCTTCCTTTCTCTTCCCTGTCCTGTCCTGTCCTGTCTTGTCCTGTCCTGTCCTTTCTTTTCTTTCTCTCTTTGAACCCTTAGCACCTACATTTTGCCTGACACATTCCAAGGACATTGGCTGAACTGCAGAGGAATCAGAAAAAAGATGCTGACTGGCCATAGGGAGGGGACACTAGTTTCCACTTCCCATAGTGGAAATCTGCATACAACTTTTCCTAGAAGTACATTATAGGTACTGCAGCACTTCACCAAAAGAGTTAAATAGGCTTTTGCCAAAAGCTCTGGGACTTAACTAGCATAGAGGACATTGTTTCCCTTTGGGAAATGTGTTACTGATTTCAAACAATTTGCATTAGAATCTATCTAAAATAGGCGTGGTAGTTCATACCGGTGCTACAGAAGAGTCAGAGAAAGAAGACCGAAAGTTCAAGGCCAGCCTGAAAAATTTAGTGAGATTCTGTCTCGAAATAAAAAATAGGATTGGGGAATGTAGCTCAGTGGTAGGGTTCCCTAGTCAGGTGTGAGGCCCTGGGTTCCTTTCTCCATACAGAAAAAGAGAAAGGAAAAAGGATCCACTCACCTATAAACTGAGAACCATCTGTACCCACCACCCCACTGCCACCCCGTCCTTACACAGAAACAAGTCTGCATCCTGCTGAATAACTGTCCTCAGCTCCCACTGTTCTGTCATCTGCCTCCACCCAAGTTCACGCGGCGATTTTGCACTCTGCCCTGCACCCTGTAGCTCGGCTGCTGGAAGGCTCCGTGGCAGAAATTGTTGCCTGTTTTCACAGTGCATATTCTCAGCCTCCAGTAAATTGTGAATACAAGAAATAAAGTGCCTCACCGCTTCTTAGGAGCGACACATTTTCCACTCACACCTTCTCTGCGGGATGGGGAGGGCAGGCTGTGAAGGGTGGGCAATAGAGAGGAGGCATACAGCTACGTTCAAGCCCACCCCAGAACCCTGTCCACCTTTGTATAATCCTGCCTGACTATCCTAGTCTTACTGTTAAAGGAGGGGCTTCTGCTTTTTGATATTGTTAGCACAGGGAAGATTGAGTTTACTAGAAAATAAGTGTCTTTATGAGTGGAACATGCTGAGGTTCCTATATCATCTCTCTATGTGACCTTTTTTTCTTTTCATCTATTATGAAAACTTTTTAAGAGTAGCCTGGGAAAATATTTTTCAGCCCCATACATTAAACTTAGATCAACGGTTCTCAGCTAGGGACAGATTTGTCCCCCACGGGACATCTCGGCCATGTTTGGAGACATTTCTGGTCCCCATGACTGAGAGGAGGAGTAGAAACCTGCATTGCTGTTAAATATCCTACAGTACATAGGGCAGCCCCACAACAAAAAATGGCAGTGCCAAGCCTAAAACCCCTGTGTCGAATGGTTACATCTGGTCTGCCCCATTATTATATCATCTAGGGAAACAAACACCCAGAAACCATTAGCAGACCTCATATGTGCAATGATTAAAATGTATAGAAAGGCGCATGACTTTCTTCTGAATTGTATCTCCTTGTCACTGGTTTGCTGTACAGTCACACAATGATTTAAAGAATTTAATATTTCCTTAAAGCATGATCTCTCACTGTCAACCATCTTTCACAAATCAATCAAGTTTTCATTACTCTAAGCAAGTAATAATTGAGGGAACAGAAGAAACTGCAGAGTGTATTGAGATGAAGCGGCTGGTCCATTCACCAACCGGCTGCAGCAGATGGTACTGTCTGGAAATGAGTGTGTCATTAGCTCCCACCCTACGTGCTCTTCCTGTACTGTGACTGGCAATCCTCCCACTGAGAGCTAGGGGCTGTCTTCCCTTCAGCTGAATCTGGGAATGTTTCTGAACATGGCGCAAGTGACACCCGTGACCCCCAAGCATAAAAGGAACATTGCTTCCTCTTGGTTCTCTCGTAAGCTAACCACTAAACAGTGAGGAAGCAGGAGCAGCCATGTGTGAGGTGTTCTAGCTGAGGGGGTGAGGTCCCTGCTGGAAACCAGCATCAGTCAACAGACATGGGAGCAATCAAGCCTTCAGCTGGCTTCTGCCCTGTTCCATTGAGTCACCCACTGTCTCTAAGTGATAACAACTGAGCTCCAGACTTTGCGGAAAAAATACAAGCTGTCCGTGCTGTACCATTCCCTAATTTCTGACCTGCACATTCTATAAGACAATTGTTATCTTAAGTCACAGAGTTTTAGAGTAATTGTTACACAACAAAATAAACCTAGGATAGTAATTCTTCCTCAACTCTATATAAAATTTACCTTTCAATAAACTTGCAAATACTATATGATATAGACTTTCCAGAAACCACAGATGCTATATATTTTAGTGTTAAAGGTCCCCAAAATGGTGAAAACAAACAACAAAAACAAATGGCAAGCATGCTATCACTCACCTATCCTATACCTAAGGCAGGCATCACTAATTAATCACAGAACTCTTTCTTGAGAAAGAGGGATCCAGCCTTAAAATGCTTCTCATCACAGCTCTCAGAAAAGCAAATCAACAACCAACTGATGGGGGCTAACACACAATCTGAAATCCCTTTTCCATCCCCAGGATTCTTTGTGAGAATTGAGGTAGTTTCTACCGGCTGATCCCTATAAGGAAGGATTTAGCTATTGTTTAATCAGGTGCATAAACAGGATGCAGTACCTTGTTTGCAAAAATTTTTGTTATATTAACTTAGCAGATGAATGTGGTAGCATGCTTTGATCATGGTTTTTGAGAACCTGGCATAAAACAATAGTGAGTCATCAATGCCAACACCATTTTTATTAAAAACAAATAAACCTAAATCCTTGGTACATGAGAGAAATGTTTAATTCCTTTTTAAAAAGTGGAAGAATCTCCAAATAAAACCCCCGCATGATTAATGGGATGAGATGGGCCCTTATGTCTAGCCAGTGACTGAATATTGCCAAGCTGCTGGGATAGTTCAGAAGCAGATAGTTCATTTTTGTTTGATGAAGCAGGCCTAGAAGGACAGGAGTCATTGGCACATGTGCTATTTTGATGTTTGTTCAGTACACATGATTATAACAGGTCTAGCAAAGAGCATGAAATAAATTTGCCCTCTCTCTTTCAATTTTCTGTTTGTGAATTTGATGTCCTCACCTTACAACTGGCAGCTAAATTTCTCTCACTCATCTACCAGGGATTCTGGGAAGGCTAAAGTTGTTTGTTTTTTAAAAGGAATGTAATAATGGTTGTTTGAAGAAAATAACTGAAGTGATTGAATTCCTAGGAAGGCAGGCAGACCACACGACTGAGGTACTTTTTCACTGAAGATTTCAGCAATTCTGGTAACAGCACAGTCACCCTTACTCTTTCATGGTGGCTTCTGGGGCTTTGAATCAAGTCACCTTGATTCAAAATCATCAAGACCCCCAAGAGGGTGTCAAAATGAAGCAAAAAAGGAAAAGTCACACAGGCTGAAACTCTCTCATTGTCCACTTGAGAAAGTTTTACAAATTACAACTTAACTAAGGCAATAACCCTAAGAATGTTTTTTGAGGTGACTGAAAATTGTCTTCTGCACCCCTCCGCTGGCTTGTGCTGTGCGCCCTTGTCACTGTTAGATAGTCCGTCCTGTCCCCCTCGCTTTTCCCCAACAAACCTGTGCCCTCGTGTTTAGATATAAGGCCCATCATTTTCCTCCCTAGTTACCGTCCTCTCTCCTCTCAAACAAACAAACAAAAAAACCTATTGACTCCTTGGCTAATCTGAAACTGATTCAAACTGAGATATTATAAGCTTTAGATGCTCTCAGGAGGAAAAAGATAATTGAGATAAATTAAAAGTAAGCAGATACATTTTGCTTATTTAGAAGACTACAAAACTGCAAACGAGGTTTAAAAAATGCCAATGAACGTTAAATTCTCGTAACTTTCAGAGATGCGTATGGTCGTGCCCACTTTCCTGATGTAGAAATGGAAGAACAGGCAGGTCTAGAAATCGCTTAGGGTTCCAGGATCCGAAAAGCTATCAACTTCATTGCAGAGCGTGTGCATTTTGCTACCACGCCTCATTTCTCGGGTTATCTTTCTTGGCTTTGAGACATTTAATAAGATGATCTCTCCTGGCAACTTTACAGAGAAAAGGCCTTTTGCCACCCTAACTCCTGATGGTCAACATGAAAATATGGCCATGGCTATGTTGCCATGCTTAGCAAATGACTTGCTTTGAAAAGCCAAGTTTTTACTCCCTGGAACACTAATTTTTAAGTGCACATGAAAATTTTTCTTCAATGTGTTCTGTAACTTCGTCCCTTCATAAGGTAGATATTCTAAACATAATCTAGCCTTTAGCCTGTCCTTAAATACTCAGGCTTTGCCATGTGAAGATCACTACTGCTAACGAGGCCACAGACAGTGATGCCCTGGAGGGCTGTGGACATCCAGGAGGCTGTTTTTAACCTGCATGTTAAGTGGTCCCAGACTACTCTATTTGAGTTCTTGGGTCTGTTTTTCATAGATTTGCTGCCATGTTGTCAACCTCTTGGTTATCAACTCTCAGTGCTATTAGTATCTGCCTCTATTAGTCCTTCTTTGTCTAATTTTGCTACATATAATTTGTGATGGATATGCCAGATATGTAGGCATATTTTGCCTGAAAATACCCAGCAAATGACTGAGGGGATTCTTGGTAAATATGGAATGTGAATTTTAGTGAATTTAATTTATAGCATCTATTTTAACTTTTTAATTCTCTGGGCCAATAATTGATGGGACTGTTAATCGATGTGCTAGAAATATCCATTGGTGCCTGCCTGCTCACAATCCCCTTTAAGGAAACTGGCCGCCATAGCTCCTGCTTCTTAGCGGGCCAAGTTTTGTCTTTAAAGGGATTCACCCACATCATCCACACCATATGTGAGTGGATGAATGGAACACCGGACCCAAGGCCACCCAGACCACAGACAGGCAGGCCAGCGACCATGATGAAAAGATATGCATGGCTGGTCCTATCTCTGGGGAATCGGAATTAGATAGTTGCAGTGGTATTTGAAACAAGATTGGCAGCAGAGCTGTGTCCCCGGAGGCTACCAAGTATCTTCGGCCACAAGAAGTGATGAAAGCTAGCCAACTGGAAGAAAGAGAAAGAAGCAAATGAGTGTCTGTATGTGTCTTTACTTTGCCATTTCTCTTGGGGTATCTGGAGCCAGTCTCTGTATCTCCCTCCAAAAAGAAGCCAACTATAAAAACTAATTTCTTGAGAGTTGTTAGTGTAACTTCCTATATTTTGTGGACCTGGTGCAAGCTGAAGAGCACAATGTAACAATACAGGAAAAATAAAAGAATTCAAAGTGGGAGCTACTTAAAGCTAGAATTAACAGGAAGGACAACAGTGCATTTGAAGGAAAAGACAACAGCTAATAGTTATACCAAAATAGAGGACCAGCGTCCTTTACAGCCCAAACAATCAATTCATCAACACAGAAGGAAAGATTAAGAATCTACATGATGAAAATGTGAAACAATCAAAAGAAAACCCTTGAGTGCTGCTAAAGTTCTTTTTTAATTAAGCAATTACAACTTGCGTACAACACCTGGTTACTTGTGGGGGGGGCGCGGATGTGAGTATGTGCGTGCCTGCACATGCTGTGGCATCTCACCAGGGGAGGGGGTGCGCAGCCTCCCCTGAGGTCCTCAGCAGCCCATATAAGGAGGCACAGCTGCACAGGTGCTCCCGTGGGAGCCCATGGGGAAGACAACAGACTGGAGGCAGACAGTTACAGAAAGGAGCCAAACAAGAGGCTGAGAATCATGTCTTAAGGGCTGGAGGTACAGCTCAGTGGGCTAAGTGCTTGCCGCTGAGCACTAGGGCCCTGAGTTCGATCCCCGGTCCCGGGAAAAAAAAAAAAAAAAAAGAGAATCATGTCTTACCCACTTCTGGTGTCTCTGGGGAGTGTGGCTCAGTCAGTGCTTTCTTATCTCCACAGAGGCAAGTGAGGCTGCTGGAGGGCCTCTGGACACTGCTCTCACACCATTAGGGAACTCACACAAGGTCAGAGTGGGGAGGTGACACATATCTTTCCTATGCACCACAGGCTCTGGCCTCCCCGGCTGGGGTAAGGCAGGCAGATGGAGCTGCCCTTCAGCCAGGAGGAGGCCAGGGTTCCAAGGGGGTACTGATGGAAGACAGCCAGAGGCCAGGCTGGAAGGAAGCCAGCCAGGGTTGTTACTGGCACTGAAAAGGAATCAATCAAATCAGGACAAGATGGTAAACAAGAAAGAATAGCACCAGGTACCTCCTCAGTACTCGTGTCTACCCAGTGATTTCATAAGCAGCCTTTCAAACATGGTTTATCTGTATGAAATGGGTCCAAATGAAGTCTACCCATTGTTATTGCTTAATACATCTCCTGTCCTTTAATTTGTAAATTTTCTCTATATATCTTTCTCTTCTTACAATTTTTCTGTTGAAGACACCAGATCATATGATCTACGAAGTGTCTCATAATCCATACTTTGTCCATTCCGTCTGTGGTTAGGTTAGCGTGTTACTCTGACCCTTGTATTTCTAGTACATAGCAATAAGATCTGGACGCTTGAGCCGGCTCAGGTTCTGCTTTTTGGTAAACGTTTCATGGTGGCCACAATAAAACCTAATGCATGGTCAGGTCCATTTGTAATGTTAGAAGCCATTAATGATCATTGCTTAGTGATTACTTCTGTTACTCAACAATGTGTTTCCAAGTGTCATTCCTTGTTCACTTCCTAGCTATAATACTACAAAGGGATCCTTCTTTCATTGGCTACTTGGTGACTGAGGCACTGTCCCTACGGAAAGCCAGTCGCCTGTTGGCCCCAGGAGCACTGCCCGCTGGCTGTGTGCCTGCGGGCAAGTCATATGATCGCTGAGCGCTCCTCTTCCACTATCTGTGGGAGGGATCACACCACTGGACACGACCCGGGAGTGTTCTAGGGGTTGGAGGAGATTGTGCTCGTCAAGTTCCTGACAGGTGAGCCTCTTGCGATTGAACTGCTGTCCCTACTTTCACTGTTAGAGGGAAGATCTATCTCACCAGCACCCGGCGAGCACCACACAGGGATCTGGGCAGGATTTGGCTTTTCATCACTTGTCGTTCTGCTGGGCCTATTGCGGCCCTCAGCAGAGCTGTTCCCCAAAGGGAGTCATCTGAGCGCACACTGCTTATCCGGATACGGATGACAGTAATCAGCAATCTGCTCTGCAGAGAGGGGCCAGAGAAGACACATGGGAGCCAGCAATGGGATCCCAGCAAGGCAATCGCCAGGGTCACCTGGGGCTGGACCATCCTGCCTCCCTCAAGGAAGAGCACTCGGGACACAAGGGCTCAATAACCCCCCCAGCACATGCATTTCTGCCGCCCAGGGCTCTCCCTCTGGAGCCCTATCAGGGGTGCATTTATCCTTCCGCTGGTTTTGGCAAGTCAGTAAACGAGTTTAATTCTATTGCCAGAACAGGTGGCTACTTGTTCACAGCAATAGGAATTTTATAAGGCTTTGTAAAAGCCACTCAGGCATATTTAGGGCCTAAAGGTATCCACCTCAAAATTGACGCCAGGTTTGATTTCTATGTTTCTGTTCATATTAAATCTTTACTGGGTGACTTACATCTTCTTAATGGGCCCTACTTAGCAGAGGGTCCTTGAGATTTTTTTGGTAGAGTTGTAAAATAAGAAGCCATTTATAAGCCAGTCTACATAGATTATAAAAGTAAGTCTTATTTTAGTGGCTCAGACCCAGCAGATGGGTTTCTGAGGTTTTAGGCAGAGTCTGTGCTCTCCCAAGGAGTGCACAGCTGAAGCCCTGGGTACCCAGGCAGAACATCCCCCTGAGGATGGGCATAACAGGCTGCACTCCCTCCTCACTACATACCCAGATTAACCCTTCAGTGCCTCAGCTTCCATTTTTGAAACATCCATAACAATGGAACACAATGAAATTTTTTTCTCTTCAAATTCTTATTCTTTGAAATTTTCTAGGTAACACATATAAATTTCATGCAAAATTGTTTTTAAAATTGCAGTCTTCAGCACAAATGGGTTAAGAGGTTAGAGTGTGAAGCAGAAGGAATCTATTAGCTGTTCACCCCTAAGCAAGCTGCTTCTCTGTGAGCCTCAGCTCCCTTGCTTGTAAAACGAGATGACAGAAACTGCTGATACTGGGCATGGTGGCGCACGCCTGTAATCCTAGTACTTGAGAGACTGAGGCAGGAGGATTATTGCAAATTCAAGGCCAGCCTGGGCTACATAGTGAGTGCAAGGCCAGCCTGCACGGCATAGTGAGACCCTGTCTCAAAAAAACTCTCAGAAATTGTTACTGAGGATTGAGTGAGACAGTTAGAAATGCATGAGCACTGTGTCTGACCAATTTTAAGGGTTCAGGCATTGTTCACTATTACCGTTATTATCATTATTACCAGATTCTGGCTTTGACCGGCCGGGTGTTACATCACTATTTTTTTTTTAAAACAAAATTGAGTTGGAATATTGCTCAACAATACAAAGGAAGAAACTCTCAATACAAATAACAACTAGATGGACCTCAAGGACATTACACTGGAGTGAAAAATATTCACTCTCAAGGGCCACATCATGTGTCTATCCATTCATTTTAACATTCTCAGAATTACAAAATTATAGGGATGGAGAACAGATGAACGGTTGCCAGGGTAACATTAGGCATGGCAGGAGGGGTGTGCAACTCTACAGGGTGCTAGGCAGGACACTGTGTCATGATGAGACAGCTCTGTATCTTGATTGTGCTGGTGGTCACATGACTACAAACATGGTAAAAGGACACAGGACTATACACGCACAGTGTTCCAATGTCAGTTTCTTGACAGATGTATTCCTGTTACATAAAATGTAACTATTGGGATAAGGTACAGTGTCTCAGCCCACGGGTAGTCAACGAAGGCTCCTAAAGAGAGGGGGAGTGGGATAATCTGAGACAAGAGACACGAGAAATGGAGGCAAGACAAAATTCTGATCAAGCCTCGTTTATTGAGCAGAAGTCTCAGGTTTATATACAGTGCAGGAGTGGGGATTGACGTCAGTGGGTAACTAGGCAACGAAGGGAGGTCCAGTCATCACGCGATATTACATCATTATAGGAAGTTGACCATATATGGAAGATGTTACATAATTACAGGAAGTTGACCATATATGGAAAATGAAACTAAAATCTCAAGATGGCTGGTAGTTTACAAAATGGATGCAGACTGCAGGTCTCTCAGCAGTACAAGATGGATGCAGATCGCAGATCTCTCAGCGGTCTCCCACAGGTCCCCCTTTTTTATTTTATTTAATAAAAGACCAAATCTCCTTGAGGGGACTGTGCCTATCTTAGGTCAGGATGCTTTCACGTGGAACCAAACTATACCTTACCCGTCACTGGAAAGCAAGGCAGCAAAAGGCCTTGTTTTTGTCTTAGGCGGTAGTTGATAATACACGTGAGCTTCCAGTTGCCCATCTCTGGCTATCCAGTCCAGCGCACCAAGGTGAGAAAGCTGAAACAGCCCATTGATCTTACTGGGCATTATTACGATTTGCTTTCTCGAGGTCTATAGCAATTCTGTGATAATGGACCTGAAGCCGTTTCATTTCAATAGCATCCAGTACGTTA
>PVLD010016612.1:0-15242 GCA_004027595.1 Dinomys branickii | reverse complement strand
CGAAAATACAGGGTCCACATAAAATAATTAGTAATATCACAATTAAGGGTCCTATCAAAGGAAGAAGATAGGGTAAAATTCCATTCCACACACTCCAAAGTGGATTTTCAAATAATTCTCTTTTTATCAGATCTTCTTGAAGTTTTCTTATTTTGTCTCGAACGATGCCAGACTTGTTTACATAAAAGCAACAGCGTTCCTGTAAAGCCAAACAAATCCCTCCCTGTTCTGCAGTTAAAAGATCTAATCCTCTTCTATTTTGGAGGACTACCTCTGCTAAGGAGTCTATCTGATCTTGAATATCTTTAATGGTGCTAGATAAAGCTTGAACTTCATCAACTATTTGATTAGAAAGCTTGTTATAAGAATGTACAGCAACTCCTATTCCTGCTGAACCTGTGACTAGAGCTCCTGAGATCCCTAATCCTACTAATAAAGGAATGAATTGAACTACCCTCTTAACTCTTTTAGGATGATCTACAGCATAATCAAAGCTGGGAATAGGAATAGGTTCATCTCCAGGTACAATTTCTATATCAGGTAATAAAGTAGCTATAACACATAATCCGGTCCAATCATCAGGTAAAAAGGTAAAAGCTAAATTTCCTCCACAGACAAATACTTGTCCTTTAGAAAGGCAAATAGAAGAACTATAAGTAATTGTTTGCATACAATCTGTAAAGGTAACGAATCCAACATCAATTGCATTTTTATTGTACTGAAAACTTTCTTGTATATAGGAAATGAACCTAACAGCTACAGGTTGAACTTTAAATGGTAAGCTTAGGGTACAATTAGGATGTGTGGGCTTTAAAACACTATATAGAGTAAAATTTGAAGGAATAGCAAGAGGTATAAACGTACCTTGATTTATACATAACCAATATTTTTGTGCCAATTTTGGATTAGACACATTGAGAGCCATTAGAGTAGTTGTTAAAATATCTGAAGTTTGAGTGTTTAAATCATTTTCTTGTAATTTGGAAACTGTCAAAATATGATGATTAGTTTTTAAAGATTTTAAAGATATTTGTTTTATAATAGTTTCCATACGACTTTGTACATTAATTTCTCTAATCTTGTCTTGTGGTCTGCCACCATCAGAAATATGTATCGGGGCAACCCTATTCCAGCACACCGGTTGACCTGGGGTGCCATGGCATGAAGCCTGAATATATTTATGGCTTTTCAAAGTCCATGGAATATTAGATCAATCATCTCCAAGAGCATTAGTAGTAGTATGCTGCAATATGGCTGTAAAATATACATTATTATCCATTCCTATACATTTTTGTACTGATATATAACAAGAAGAATGCATTGCAGCATAATAAGTAATACATTCTTTAGGACATAGTTCTGGTTGGCCATGGGGTATCTCCGAAGGTTTGTAATAGCATTTATAACTTTTTATATTTTTTATGTATGTTAAATAAGATATTTTATCACCGCAATCTGTGTAACTAGTATATTGTTTAGGCTTGATGGTAACAGTACCTCCTTTGCAGTCACATGGAGAGTCGTACAAGTTACTCATGAGTGTGTCGTAATATTGGAGTTGTTCACGATTCACTGGGGGATGAAAGCCCCCTTCTGTTGATGTCCATTTAAGCAGTAGTATCATCAGCCAAATCCGACCTTTTAGATCCATTATCTGAAAGAACTGTTTGTAATGCTTGGTGTAATGGAATACTTAAATCTTTTTGTTATACAATCAATTATATAGTTTTATTTATAACAAATACGAGTTTAAATTTTTTAGAACAGTTCTATAAAAGATTTTTAATTTATTATTTTATTGTTTATATCCTTATTATCACAAAACCCAAAATATTCATTAAAGGCC
Organism: Dinomys branickii; assembly: GCA_004027595.1. NCBI lineage: Eukaryota > Metazoa > Chordata > Mammalia > Rodentia > Dinomyidae > Dinomys > Dinomys branickii. The sequence continues at coordinate 13,396 of PVLD010016612.1, read as the reverse complement.
TTTAGGCGAGAACGGGCAGTTGGCCAGACCACTCATCCTCGGGGACATTCTGTACCTGCCAGGAGCTCTCTGGCTGAACAGAATCCTGTTTTGGGTTTTCTTTAAGTTTATAAGGATATAAACAAGGCTTTTAGTAACAATTTCTGACAGTTTTTTTAAGTTTATAAGGATATAAACAAGGCTTTTAGTAACAATTTCTGACAGTTGGTCTTATACTTATTTTTATGAAAAGCGGATTTTACAATTATATATCAACAGTATATATGCAATAAGCTTTAAATATTAATATCTTTAAGATAATTCTTCATCTTCAGAATCATCTTTTAAATTGTCTTGTATATATTGTTTAGAATCTATTTGTTTTATCAATCGTTCTGGTAACCATCTCGCAGATTTCATTTCTTTAGAATATATACATACTGATCCTCGACCCCAGATAAGGACCGGATCTGGACCGTGCCATGAATTAGTTATAGGGTCTTTCCATAGTACAGAAGCAAACTGTTTTTGTGTTTCTGTATGCCAGAAACGAGAAGCTGCTGATTGTCCTTTAGCATCCAAATTTAAAAAATTGAGAATGAATAAAGCATGAGAAAGAATATTTCTTGGTGACCCCCTTGTGGGATACCATTCCCCCGTTTTTATTTTATTTATAGTAAGTTTTATAGAAAGATGTGCTCTTTTAACTATTTCTTGTCCTTGTGGATTATAAGGTATACCTGTAATATGTTGAATATTAAGGCGTTTACAAAATTTAGAAAAAGTAGAGCTGGAATAACCTGGACCGTTATCGGTCTTTATCTGTTGTGGACATCCCAAGACAGAAAGAGCATGAAGTATATGACTAATTATATGTCTAGTAGCCTCATCAGATTGAAGAGAGGCAAAAATAAAACCACTAAAAGTATCTACGATCACATGAACATATTTGAGTGTACCAAATTCAGAAACATGAGTAACATCCATTTGCCATAATGCATTAGGTATTAGTCCTCTAGGATTAACTCCAAAATGAGGAGTGGGAAGATGTACGGCACAAGAAGGACAATTTTTAACAATTTGTCTAGCTTGTTTTCTAGTAATTTTATGTATCAATCTGAGTGATTGTGCATTAAGATGATGTAATTGATGTATTTGTTGTGCTAAGGTAACTTTATCAGTATCATCAATAGAAGTGACAACAGCCAATAAAGAAACTGTATTTAGGCGAGTAGCTAGGTCAGCTTTATGATTGCCTTCGACTAAAAGTCCTGGCAATCCAGAGTGAGCTCGTAAATGCCCAATGAAAAAAGGATGTTTTCTCTTAATTATAAGCGATTGTAATTGCCGAAAGAGATTTCCAGCATTAGAAACAGTTTTTATTTGACCAGCAGTTTTCAACAATGGAACAGAATGTACAATGTAAGCATTATCTGTATAAATATTAAATGATTGATTAGAAAAATCAGAAAAAAACAGCAATAATAGCATGTAATTCTGTCAATTGAGCAGAAGAACTGTTTGTTTGAAATTGTACTGTTAAGTTTCGATTATGACAAACATAGGCAGCTATGCCCGTAGAAGAACCATCAGTAAATATTAACAATGCATCCTTTAATGGATGAAATGTAGTGACTTTAGGGAAAACAAATTCATGTTTATTAGCAAAATCAGTAAGTCTGTTTGGAGGATAATGATTATCTAAAACACCTATAAAAGAAGCCAAAGCAACAGGCCAAAAATCAGAAGTTTGCATAAGCCAATTGATTTGATCTTTAGTATAAGGTTGAATAATGACATCTGGTTCTTTACCAAAATAACATCTGCCTTGTTCTCTTTCTAAAATAATAAGATCAGATACCATTTTATAATACGGTTTAATAACCTTTTTAGGCGTGATAGGTAAATGTATCCACATTAAAGGTGCTGTTTGCCAAAAAACAGCAGTTGGGGACAATTGTGTATTGCAAATAATAAATTGTAAAGGTTTATCATAATCCATAAATGTAACTGTCTGAGATAAAATAGCTTGTTCTACTATATGTATAGCTTGTCTACCCTCAGGTGTAAGTTCACGAAAAGATGTGGGGTTGGCATCTCCATGCAAAATATCATAAAGAGGTTTCAATTGACTTTTAGAAAGTTTTAAATAAGGCATAAGCCAATTAATATCTCCAAGAAGTTTTTGAAAATCATTTAAAGTTTTAAGTTTATCTAATCTTAATTCCAAATTTTGTGAAAAAACTTGTAATCCTCTCATTTGAAAACCTAAATATGTATATGGATCTGTTAGTTGAACCTTATCAGGTGCAATCTGCAGTCCTTTATTAAATAAAGCAGACTGTAATTCTTTATAACATTGAAGTACTTCTCAACCATTTGGACCAGACACTAAGATATCGTCCATATAGTGTATGATATAAATATCTGGCCATCGATCTCTTACTGGTTGTAAGGCTAGAGCAACAAAGGATTGACACAGAGTAGGACTATTTGCTATGTCTTGTGGGAGAACACACCATTGGAATCTTTTCATGGGTGCATGAAAATTAGTAGCAGGCAGACTAAAAGCAAATCGCTTTTGATCATCAGGATACAATGGTATAGTGAAAAAACAATCTTTTGAATCTATGATAATTTTGAAATAATCTAAAGGTATAGCAACAGGTGATGGAAGACCTGGTTGCAAAGCTCCCATTAACATCATGGTTTTATTTATCTCTCTAAGATCTTGTAATAATCTCTATTTACCTGATTTCTTTTTTATGACAAAAATAGGAGTATTCCAAGGAGAATTACTAGGAATAATATGACCAGCGTCAAGCTGCTCCTATATCAGTTGTTGTGTGACCATTAATTTTAGAGAAGACAGAGGCCATTGATCAACCCAAACAGGTTCTTCAGACAACCATGTAATTTTTTCTGCATGAGTCACAGGAGAATCAATGGCCCCTATGGAAAATGGCCTAAACCTGCCCTGTCAAATTTTGGAATAGGTTCTATAGGTTTTATTATTCCAGTATTATTTGTACCTAAGCTTTGTCCTGGTTTAAATCCTCCTCTCAACATTTGAGCAGTGACTACATCATTAGGGCTTTCCATAATCATTCCAAATTGAGATAATAAATCTCTTCCCCATAAGTTTACTGGTAAACCAGCTATAACATAAGGTTATATAGTGTCTTTATTATCTTTTGAATCTTTTTAAGTTAATATTTTTGAACTTTTTTCTGGGTTTTGACTTTGCCCTATTTGTAGCTGTAAGAATTTGTGTATATAATCCTGGATCATATAAATTTTGAGCCTCTTTGGAATCAAAACTGTCTTTTTTTACCAACATATCAAAAGTCCATTTATTATTTGCTTGAAGATTACGTTTAGCGATGTCTTTACAATTATCCACAAATTCTGATTTTCATAAAAGATATTCTCCTCCAGAAAGAGTAGCTTTAGGTAATATATATCAATCTGCAGGAGTAAGCCAATTAACATCCATAGATTCTAGAACAGCTATAGTATAAGGAGCTGTAGCTCCGTACTGAGCCACTGCTGTTTTAAGTTCCTTTATCATTTTAAAATCCAAAGTAAGAAGAGTGCAAAGAACTTGTCCTTGATCATTTGTTGTTTTTAATTTGAGGAATAGGAGCAACTTGAGAAGTAGACTTTGAAATGACACCTTTTGCAGTTGGTTTTAAGTTTTGTAAGGTATCTGTTTTTATGTCTAATTGTTTTTTAGAATCATGTATATTTAGTTTATCTAATTGAGCTATAAGATTTTGATGATCCTTTTTAATTTTAATCTCTTGAGTTAAAAGATCTTGTTCTATTTGTAACTTTATTCGTTCTTTAATAAGTTTAATATTAGTCTTTAATTCTTTAGTAGGATCATTAAGGACTGGATATGCTGATGGAGAAGCATTATGATTAGTACTATTAGATGGAGGGCGTTGAATATTAAGTGGCCAATCAAAATTATAACATCTAATAGCCATTTTTGCTGTACGGTATTCAGCCATCTTTGCCACATCATCATCACTGTCATGTGATTCCTCTATTTTAGGTTCTGAAATTTTTGACAAATCAGGACATAACTTATTTTTGGGCTTAACTCCTCCCACATCCGATGAGTCACTAAGACTGGGCGTGATTTTAGTTTTTCTCAAATCAAGAGTAGATGTAACTTCCAGATTCAAACTGGTTTGAGCCTGATTTTATGGGTTCCATCTTTTTTATATCCGTCATGGAAGACTCATTGTTCTCAAATTGTTTAGTTTGATCGTCCTCATTATCACTATCAAAAGACATGAGGTCTTCATCTTTTTTATCTATCATGTTTTGATTTTGAATTGCTGCTTGTTCTGAAGCCTCATTTTGTAAAATCATTTCACCCGTTCTAATCACATTAGCAATAGTAGTATCAAAATTTTTTGTAGATAAAATATCATCAATCAAGTTCCAATATGAAAAAGCAGTTATCGGTACTTTTGCAACCCCAAAAACTGTATAATAAGACTTGAGTGCATCACCAACTACTTTCCATTTCGATGAATCAATCGTTCCTTCAAGAGGAAACCAAGGACAAACTTCATTAATATAATCAAAAAATTCAAATAACTGTTTATATTTAACCTTTACTCCTTGTGCCCTAAGAGCTTTCTCTAGCTCTTTGATAAACATTTCATGTTTGCTAAAGCCTTGTCCCATCGTCGCTGTCCTTACCTAATTATGTTCCGACCGCAGCAGGTTCCTGCGCCGGACTAATTCCCAACTCCAGTCCGTCGGAGACGTGTACACGCTTTTTAGGATCAGCGGCCCTTTCACTTGATCCCCCAGCTCAAGCCCCACGTTGGGCGCCACTTGTCCCGGCCCGCGGGTAGTCAACGAAGGCTCCTAAAGAGAGGGGGAGTGGGATAATCTGAGACAAGAGACACGAGAAATGGAGGCAAGACAAAATTCTGATCAAGCCTCGTTTATTGAGCAGAAGTCTCAGGTTTATATACAGTGCAGGTGTGGGGATTGACATCAGTGGGTCACTAGGCAACGGAGGGAGGTTCAGTCATCACGCAATATTACATCATTATAGGAAGTTGACCATATATGGAAGATGTTACATAATTACAGGAAGTTGACCATATATGGAAAATGAAACTAAAATCTCAAGATGGCTGGTAGTTTACAAAATGGATGCAGACTGCAGGTCTCTCAGCAGTACAAGATGGATGCAGACCGCAGGTCTCTCAGCGGTCTCCCACAGTACAGAAGACCTTTCTGTATTCTTTGCAACTTCCTATGAATCTATACTTATTTCAAAATGGTAAAAAAAAAAAGTGTTTACTTATACAATCATTATACAGGGTTCAGCTAAACCATATAGTATTATACTATGATAACATTTCCTTTCTTGTGTAACATTTTCCCCCTAGGTTTAAAATTGCCCCCTTTTATTTGTTTCAGCGTGCTATGTACCTAGTCTAACTCTTCCCAGTGTTAGAACTGTAAAATCCCCTTCAGAGCAACTGAGTATCTCAGGATACTCATCAGCTCCATTTTTTAATTGGTGAAATCGTCCCTGGAACTCTTCCTTCCAACTCCAGTATGGACTTACTGTTCTCTGGCCTGATTCGGGACCCATTTTGATTTAGTAGTCTGTACACCTAAGTCTTAAATTATTTACAGGGTATTGACTGAGATTTCAGAATACGTAATTTTCTTTTCTGCTCACCTGTATTACCTGACATGGCTTCAAGTGACTTGCATTGTGCCATCGTACCTATCGGCACACAGTCCGGGAAACAACAACAGAAGGTCTTCCTTTCAGCTGCTTAAACAGGCGACGGGATGCTGTGGAACATCCAGGCAGGCCTGTGCTCTTACCCAACCAACACAGCATCTACAGTGCTATATAGAGGCCCAACAAAGACCCACCTGCTCTTAATCTTGGCGCTTGCTGTGCACACAAGGGCAGGGCAGGTGCTCAGTGGGAGCTTTAGGGTCACCCTTCACTCAGGCAGCACCCTCTCATTCCCCCTAGCTCTTGTTTACCTCCTTAGACATTTATGCCCCTCTGTGTCTCACCTCCCTCTGGCACTAGTCCCGGTGCTGTTCGTTTTCAGCCGGGCCATGCTGCAGCTGGATGGGGACGGGGCTAGAGGGAGCTTCAGATCTCAAGGCTGGGGGAAGGCAGGGCAGAGGTCACCACAGAAAGGAGTATTTGAACAAAGAGTAGACTAAATTTAATGTCATTCGGATTTTCTCACATCTTATTACACCAAAGAGTCTCTTATCTCCTTCCCAGACCTATTTTATAAAAAGTGATCTCCTATCATGTACCTGAAAAAGAAGGTGCAAGGAGATTCCATCAAACTTGGGTAAAAGAGAGCAAAGAGGAACTGCTTGGGGTAGAGAAGAGGAGGCTGTTCACGTCTACTGTGGAGTGAGTATATTTCCCCTCAAAATGCAGTGTGACCCAGTGTGCGCCACCCCTGGGACCCTGAAGGCGCAGCACCCATCTTCTGAGCTTGGGAGTAGAACCTCAGCGACATGTGTATGTGCAACAAATCTCAAAGAAGGAGTTTAAATTCAGTGTTCCAGATGACAGTGCGCCTTGTTGCCTTAGCAAGTCTGAGACAAAACCCACCAAATGAACCATAGTGAAATCTGGCTGGTTTTATTTTTGCAGATATTCTGGGGTAGATTTGCAGCCTTCTGACACAACAGAAACATGTTTAGCAAGTCCCCCAATTCCCCTGGCTGGATTTGTTTTATGTTCAAGACAATGCTATTAGCAATATTTCAGATGAATCATTCTCCATCTTCTGTTATCATTCAAGGTCTTTGAGTGTATTAAAACACTTCCCAGGAACATTGTTTAAAAAATGATCTCCGAACGCACAGCTCACCATATAATGAGGTATTTTTCTCTATGTCTACCCCATAGTTCCTCTTAACAGAATGCCATGATTTAAGTGCAGAAGTCTCTGGGATTCCCTTGGCAACTTAAAGTGTTTTTGAATTTGCTCATTTGATTTAAGAAATAAGGTGGGTAACCTATGTAAAAGACATATCCAACCCTCACTTAATATATGGTGTATTTCCTTAAGTGCATAAAAGACCTTGGAATTTCTTAATTTAATGAAGATTATTCACCTTAGCAAGATACCTTGGCACAGAGAGCCAGCGGTGACAGCTGAAAGCAAATCTATGTATTTGCATAAGACAAGAAGAGCTGCGATTTCACTGTGGAAGCAGAACAAGGGCTGAGTACAATCCCAAAATCTAATTATTAAAGTAGAGACTGAGAGCAAATCTTTTCACCATAAATTGATAGCTTTTTAAAAAATCTCTACATTAGGTCTCACTCTCCTTTCTCTCTCTTTCTCAGCCACTTGCAAAGACAAATTGTTAATGATGAAAATGGTTCCACTGAAACATTCAGAGTTTTTATTAAAAAAACAGGAAGTCAAAGCCTAATGGGCCAATGTATGAATCACAGGGAAGATTCATTATGTCTTCAATTTTATTTTTGCACCAAAAGTTGTCTCTTTAAGAATGGAACAATGTTGCTAAATTAGGAGACTTTAGGCCTCCTGTGTTAGCCAAAGACCTTTTCAAATAACCCAGAATTCACTTTCCTCTCTGCTTTTCCTCCTCAGGCTTCTCCTCTTCCACGAAGCAGAGTGTGGAAGAAAGTGTTAAATTCTGCCCCTTTTTCTGAATTTAACAAAATGGTGGTCTGGTTTTTAATCTCACTTTTTTTTCCTGGTTTTTTTTTTCCTCACGACGTGTGAACTCCATGGTCTATCCAAAGCAACTTTAAATCGGGTTTATCTCCACAGAGGTAAAGGGGGGCAAAAGAGGGCTTTCCAACCTCACTCCTTTTACCACTATTAAAATTTTGCTTTATATGAGTATATGTTCATAATTTAAAATGTTTGCTGATAATAAGTAGTATATGTTTATGCAGATCGTTTGTGAAAAAAAAAAAAAAACAACTGAAATGCCATTGTCTCACTCCTCTGTATCTGGTAAGCTTCTGAGAAGCGAATTGCCTTGCTGCTTTGTTCTTATACTGCCACCTGTCCCCTGGACACTTGGTGGATGTCTTTTTGGTCTGTCAATGCTTTTAATTGTTTACTTTCAAGTTTCTAAAGTTTTGCTAGTCTATGAAATGTGCTGTTATCTTCTGTCCTGTTCTTTAAGCCTTATGAGATTTTGTCATTTTCTTATTTTGTTTGTAGAATTTTGTGGGGTTTTCCTAATGGGTATAGGCGGTTGCATTCAGCCAGGAGTGCCCGCTACTGATTGAAATGTTTAGCAATAGTTTAATGATGCCATACTAACTCGAATATAAATGTGCCATCATTTATTTAACTTCCTCTTTGGTGTAATTTTGCCTATATTATGTATTTCCTTAGGATAAAATACTAAATACAAATTTGTTGGATCTAAGAATATGAACAATTTAAAGACTCTATGCAGATATTCTTTTATGCTGGAAGGTTGTGCGTGTATGTAACCCAGAGGATCATGGGGGCGCTGTCTTCCCTCTCATTGGAGACTGGGCCTCGATGCTGTGCAGCTTCCTTTCTTGGAAGGCTGTTCCCTCCACACAGCTCCTCTAGGCCTCGCTCCAAGCTCACCAAACTGGGATCAGAATGTACTCCTTTCCAGTGTTTCCCATTTTGATTCAGCCTGAATTTCCACTTTGGCTCTTTGATACAGGAATCTGACTCAGGGTGCTGGCATTTGGCCCTTCGCCCCGACCCCTGCAGCTTATGCTGCGATACTTTCTGTTGGCTACTTGGTGGTGGCATGAAGGCCTGCGCTTTAATCTTATTAGTCTGAATTTCCAAATCTCTGGGCATCGTCTGACTAAACGGGGCTGTGGTTTTGCTGGTCTGCTCTCGGTAAGAGGGCTTGACCAGTTCAAAAACTAGACAAATGCTCTGTGGTTTTTGAAGAGTAAAATGCTCTTATTTTTCACTGTCTAAATTGCTTGGGTTGAGTATATTTTAGGAACATGGAAGAAGAGGTCCTTGATTATCACAAGTCCAATTTGGACGTGCCCTCTCCCAGTTCCAGACAGCACAAGGACTCGCTGGGGACATTCCCTGGCTCCTGAATCCTGACTTGAAGTAAGGGCCTCGGGGTCTTCCACAGGAGCCAGCCTCCACTTTGCTCCTAATTCCATGTATTCTTCCAGTGAAGAAAGCCCCACCGAACTGTTACACGCTGAGTAATACTACATGCCTGAAATCGCAAACAGTGTGAATTGTAGTTTTAATTTCTGTTTGTGGTACCAGGACTGAGCCCAGGCCTTCAGACTGAGCTACATCTTCAGCACCTTTCATTGTTTATTTTGAAATAGGATTTCACTAAGTTGCCCTGATAGGACTCAACTTCACAACCCTCCCGCCTCAACCTTGCAGAGAGCTGAGATGACAGGTGTGCACCACCATGCCCGGATTAATTTTCGTTTTCAATGATTATAACACAGAAACCCAAAGATGAGATGAGCAGATATCGTAAAATTTGCTCTGTGCCTTTTTTTCTGGCTGCTTCTTTTTGTGTTTCTGTCATTTTATAGTTTCTTGCCCTCCCTGATTTTGGATACGTTGGCGCGCCCAATTCTATTGCTCACTCTCTATATCTTTTTCACTGTCCTATTCAGTTTTACCTCTCATTAGATTTTCTCCCCTTCTCCTTCTTAGTGAGACTGCAGTACAGAGCTCTCCCATTTACGTTTCTGCTCTCTCTATTGAATAGTTATCTGTTCCCACTTCTACGCCTTCAGTAGTTTTCCCTTCCCAATCGTAAAGATGACTTTATGTGATGCACCTTTTCCTTTAAAATATAAACTACTTTTGAATTATTTGCCTTGTGGCCAAATTTTGTCCTTGTGCCTCTCCCTGAGTCCTTACCAACATTTCCAAATTGCTACGAAGGTTCTGCTCTTTTCTCCCACTCCTTTCAGTATGTCCAAACACCCTTCTGCTTGGCCACTTAAAAGGTTTTATTTTGAGCATACAAAATAGACAGGTTTCAAATGCAGACAATGAAAGTCACAGCACCTTGCATGGATGTCAGGGATGTGACAGCTTCACCTGAAGGTCGACTTCTCAGTGAGCTCTCCCCTGGCTGCCCAGCCTAAAACCCCCAGCCCCCTTGACCCTTCTCGTCTCTTTTGCTTGATTTGTTCTCGTGAGTGCGCAGCCCTGTCTGACACACTACATCCTGTATTATTTAGCCTCTTCTTGCACTCTCTCTGCCTCCCTCTCAGAACCGATTTTTGTGTGCATTGATCATTGCTGTGTCCCTCCCACCCAGCAGTGTCTGGCAAAGAGCTGGCCCTCAACAGATACTCACTGAATGAGTAAGCGAAATCCTGTCATCTCCACCACAGCCATGTATGATGTCTTCTGTTGTCCTCCCCGTTTTAAAGATGAGAAAACTGAAGCACAGAGCAGTTTGACAACTTGCTATGGTTGTGCCGTTTGTAAGTGGAACAGTTGGTAGCCTAACCCAAGCGGTCTCGGTGCATAGTCCTTGCTCTTGATGGTAAAAAAATGCCCAGTTACCTCCTACTCGTTGCCTTTTTAAAGGAACGAGAAATGTCCAAGGAGTAGAAGTGATAAAAACACTTAAAAGCTCCCTTTCAGTGCTTCTCATTTCTGGTCCCTGCCAGCTTCGCTCAGACAAGACCCCTGTCCTGCAGCTGACAGTCCCCTTCCAACCCTCAGGTCTCTGTTTCGCTGCTTTGAAAGTTTCATTTTTCTGTAGCTTTGGAGCCATGGGAGACACCGGTGCCTGGAGGTAGACCGGCTCTGCATACTTAAAAACTCCCCAAATCCACCTCCGAGGAAGGTATTGACTGCTTTTGTTCCTCTCACTTTCCTTTTTCTTCCCCTTTTCTACTTACAGACACTCATTTCTCTAGCTGAAAATAGAAAGCCTTATCAGATTGGAATAACAGTCCTTCTTGCTGTAGTTTTTTCCCCAAAGACTGGGTGCTTTTGGGCTCGTCAGAAAGCCATCTGCTGTGTACGCACAGGCCTATTCAGAGCCAGAAAAAGAAAACGAAGGCGGGGAAGCCCTGGCTTACTCATCTTGAAACGAAGAGCTGTGGCTTGCAACTTGCGTATTCCGCCACGTTTTTGACAACGCCAGCCACGGACAGTGTGCGCCAACAGGGAGCGGAGGACGCAGGGGGTTCTGCGTGCATGGAGGTGACCTTGCACAGCTCTGCTGCCAATAGACAAGAGCCGTTGACTGCACAGAAAGAAAGCTGTGGCCTGCCGCCTGTTTGGTCAAGGCCACCCCCATTCCCAGTTATATTTAACTCCTCATTATTCCTGCATGTCAGACCTCGCCTAGCTTGGCTTGATCCAGGACTGTCATGGGAAGGCGCTGTGAAGTTTTCAGAGGAAACTTCATTCCGTCTATGGGGTGCCCCTGCCAAACAAAAGAACGCTCACTTCTGCGGCTGTAGACGAACAGATCCTCATGCAAAGAGCGCCTGCTGCAGTCCGCCTCTCCCTTCCTCATGTCACCGCAGCAAAACTAGACGGCCGCAGAAAAGCCCATTCAGCATCAAGAATATTTACTGATCTTAAAAATACTACATATTTAAAAACAATTTCAGTTTTTATAAATACAAAAGTCTACACTTTTATAAATACACAGTAATAGCCTGGTTGCAAAATATTTAAATATCTATCTACCTTAGAAAGTTAAGAGACCTTTGTTGTGCCCCCAAAGAAATACTGTTAGTAGTTTGTTGTACATTCTTTTTTCTTTTCTTTTTTGTCTTTTTGAGGCAGGATTTCACTATGCAGTTCAGGCTGACCTTGAACTCACTTTGTAGCCAAGTCTGGCCTCGAACTCAGTGATTCTCCTACCTCAGTCTCCTGAGTGTTGTACATTCTTATAGAATGTTTTGCCATTTGCATGCTTTGATTTGTATGAAACTGTGCACATTATAGCACCCTGTACTTCCCATAGTAATGCTGCTCGCACCTGACCAACCTCTGATTACTTACCTGGCATCAGTCTCTCCCCACTGTAATGACCGTGAGGACCTAGGCCAGGCCCTTGGAGTACATGTTAGGAGCTCAGACCTCCAGGCCCATCTTCCTGTTAATCACTGCCAGGAAATCATGACTTTCTTCCCAACCAGGAGCCTAATTTCTTTCCAGACTCTTCTTCCCATGCAGCCTTTTCATGTCACATAGAGGGAAAAATGCTACAATCATTTTTGACATTTTCGAATAAACAAGTTAGAGTAAAAATTATTATTTCAGAGGATAAAACAGGGGTCGGGGACTGACTTGTGAGGTGGCTTGTTGAATAAATCATTGAAGCACAGAAGTCTGTTCTGCTCAGCACTGGCCCCCACACCTCTGGACTCCAGGCTGTACACAGCTGGCTCCAGGAGCTCTGGCAGGCCCAGGTCTCCAGGCAGCCACAGTGCTGTGGGAACAGAGGCTCTGATGTGGGCCCTCCACGCTGCAGAGCTCTCCACCGCCAGCTGCATACAGAATGACATTTCGGCCCACATTGCTGAAGCCTGGGCAAGGAGCCAGGAGCGGAGGAGTTGCCATCATTCCAGAGGTTCCCGGGCATGTGACCACTGGGAAGAGACTACCTCCCACAGGGCTCTCTTTTACGTTGTAGTTCCTTTTATGTATTTATCTTCCACTCTTGGGTAGACCTGTCTCCTTCATTTCCAGAGGAGACAGTTTTCTTTAGGGAAAAACTGCACCGATTCTTTAACATTATATTTCAACTTAAAGGACTTTCGCCTGCTGCCCTTCTGTTTTGATTTCACTGGAAGCCAATTTCAGATAGCAATTCTGATAAAAGGTGACAATAATTTCAACCTTTACTTGAAATTGTATCATGCTTTACTCAGAGAAATGTCGTTTCTCTTTTCTTGTTCTACCTCTTTGTCTCTTCCTTCTTTTACCCATCTGCCTTTCCTTTCCCCTTTTTTATGTCTCTCATGCCTCCTCCCCTCCCTCTTTCTTCTATATGTAGTATTTGATTTTTAAATATGGTTTTATAAAGTACTTTGTTTATAAAATATGGTATTATTCTTACCCAAAAAGGTTAGCATGTAGTGCTCGCTTCGGCAGCATATATGCTAAAATTGTAACGGTACAGAGAAGATTAGCATGGCCCAAGCTCAAGGATGACACGCAAATTCATGAAGCATTCCATATTTTTAAAGACAAACTTGAGGCTTTTATAGGCAAATGGTCACAATTAGAGAGCATACTCATAAGGGAAATAAATCAGATGTGCGTGTGCAAGCAACATATTGTATCACTAGTGTAAGAACCTGAAAGTGGGAATATAAATTAAGAGAGATATAAAAGGAAACTGCTCATCCTTGGATTTTTGGTTCTTGTGTTTTCTT
>PVLD010016611.1:0-44424 GCA_004027595.1 Dinomys branickii | reverse complement strand
TCGTTTCATAACTTGCAGGTATGTGATTTCCTGGTTCCCCTGTATCCTCACATTCAAAACTTGTTCTGGGTGGGGTTGAGTTTTGAGACTGCGTTTTGTTCCTCTGTTTTCCCATTTTTGGGTATCAGATTCAAAATGTGGAGCTATAAATTCCCCAGGCAGTTCAGCAGGCAAAGGTCTGCTGCAGAGGCTGCTCCAACGATTCCTTCTCTTTGGGAGAATGTCCCTTAAGCTGTCTGCTGAGATTTCCACTTCTACTCCCTACCCCGAGCCCTGGCTGGGGCGTATAAACAGGTCGCCACCCCAGGGGTCTTGCAGACAGGCCACTCAGGTGTTCCTCCCTGGGTGGAGCTCCTTCCCACCTCACAAATCCCCCAGAGGCGCCTAGCTAGCTCTTCCTACCTGGGAGATCCCGCATCCCTTAAAGCTGCTTTGATGTCACTCGCTGGGCAGAGCTTCTTCCCGACTCAGGAAAAACCGGTTAGAGCCCCCACTCAACTCACCCTGGGATCCTGCAGGCAGGAATGCCGTTCAGATGTATCTCCGTGGATCGAGCTTTTTCCCGACTCAGAAATCCCGCCGATCGCAGCCGCTCCAGTTCTCGCAGTGCCGGCTGTGGGGGCGGGGCTCTGAGCGGGATCCCGGAATACTGCCCAGATTGGCGCAATCTGTCCCAGTAGCTCGTTCTCTGAGTTTCCTCTGCTCCGCTGCCTCCAACAAATCCTGGTTACAGCCCTCTCCCAGCCGATCGGGTTCAGGAGTTGGAGGCTTTCCTCCCGCCACAATTGCTCTCTTGGCTGTACGCGATTTGAGCCGAGCTGCGGCCGAAGCGCCTCACCGATCTCTCGGGCGCCCAGCTCTCAGGATCCGCCCACTTCTCGCTGCCCGGCTTGTCCAGCCGGCCCTTTAATGCTCATGCCGCGGAGAGCAGCCCGATCAGTTGGAATTTTGCATCCACGGACCGGGCACCCGCGCGCAAAGGATCGGTCTCTGGGAGAGATTCCCTCTGCCGTTCACCTGGTCGCCATCTTCCCCGGAAGTCTCTGCAGGGTTTTTCCTAGATCATTTCTTTGAAATCCCTCTTTTTCTGATTTAGGCGCTTGTAACTATAAATTTCCTTCTTAAAACTATTTTCAATGTTGTCCACAGGTTCTAATATATTGTGTTTCCATTCTCATTAGATTTTAGAAATTTAAAATTTCCCCCTCAGTTTCCTCAACGGCCCAGTGCTCATTCAAAAGTGTGTTGTTCAATCTCATGTGTTAATTTGTCCAGTGTCCCTTGCTATTTTTACTTTCTTCCCATTATGGTCTGGTATGATGCAAGAAATTATTTTAATTTTTTTCTATTTGTTAGACTGCTTTACAGTAAAAAATATGGTCTGCTCTGAAGAAAGTTCTGTGAGTTTGTAAAGAAGGTGTATTTTGCAGCTTGGGAGTAGGATGTTTTGTAGCTGTTAAGTCATTTGATCTGCAGAGTAATTCAACTCTGATGTGCCTTTGTTAATTTTTCTGTCTGGACAATCTATTATGAATGTCACCTGCTATTAATGTATTGGGGTCTCTCTCTCCTCTTACATCCTCTAGTGTTTGTTTCATAAAATTGGGTGCTCTAACAAACAGTGCATACACATTTACAACTTTTGTATGCTCTGATGGACTTTGTTCTTTATCAGTATGCAGTAACCTTCTTTGTCTCTCTCACTGATTTTTGGTTTGAACTCTATTTTGTCAAATACGTGCACGGCTGCTTTTGCTGGCTTTCAGATTCAATTTGATTAGAATATTATTTTCTATCCTTTCCCTTTCAGTACATGTATAAAAGGATGACCAAAGTAACTATGAATGTTTAAATATGAATGTATTACAGTAAATAATACATTCTCATTAACCTCCCCTCAAAACACTGCTCTTGATTCAAATACACTTAGATTGTCCCTGTCATTTTCTGGAGTAATTGTAGAAGTTCTCTTTCACATCTTTATGAGATACAATTTAAAAATGTGGCGAATCCTGCTGCCAGGTGCCATTTAACAGAAAGGTGGGCTCATGAAGACATTTCGGTGTGTCCTCCTTTTTCTTACTCACCAATCTGGCACTGTGCAACTTTTGTCTCTTCCCCACAGTCAGAATGACTGTGAAAGGTGAACATTTTGAATCAGAAACAAAAAGGAACTTCCCAAATTGCTTCAGAAAGTGGCAACAGTGATGGGATATGTGAGTTTAAAGAAAGAATGAGTATTATGAAGAGAATTAATAGCAATTAATTCTAATATTAATAAATTTTTTTAAATTTACATATTCACCATATTTCTCCATAAAACCCTGTATTTTGTCTCTGCCCATGTCGTTTCTTTCAGGCAATAAACTGTTGGGCTTAGTTTTTTTAACCCAAACAGTCATTTTGCACCTTTTCATTGGAGAATTAAGATCTCTTACATTCAGAGTTATTATCAAAGGTATGTACTCATTCCTGTTTTGTTTTCTTTTAGTTATTTTGAATAACTATGTTAATTTATTTCTCCTTTATTTACCTTAGAAGTTTGATTGTTTACTGAAATAATCATGATTGGTTCTTTTCTATTTCTCAAATGCTTATCTATTCTTCAAGTAAGACTTACTCTTTCCTGTGCTCTTGTGGTTATGTTTACCTTCCTTCTCATCTGGGTCCAGGATTTCTTTGAGTAACTTACGCAGTGCTGTTTTAGTGGTCAAGAATTCTTTCAGTTTACACTTACCTTGGAAATTCTTTATTTCACCTTCAATTCTGAAGGGTAACTTTGCTGGATACAGTAATCTAGATTTTCAGGTTTTTTTCTTCAGTCTAGAAATACATCATTCCATGTGCTCTGGCTTTTGGTGTTCCTGCTGACAGATCTGCTTATTCCATTGAGTTCACCTTTGTAAGTGACCAAGTGCTTCTCTTCTGCAGCTTTTGCTGTTCCACCTTTGTTCTATATCTTTGGCAGCTTATAATGTCATAGGGAGTTTTTCTCCTGGTCATTTCTCTTTGGGATTCTAAATGCTACTGACACCTGGCCGTACATACCGTTCCTAGGATCTGGAAACTTTTCTATCATTATTTCACTGAGCAGGTTTTCTGTGCCATTAGCCTATAGGTGGACTCCTTCCTCTGATTCACATTTGATCATCCAATGTTCCAGAGATCAGTTTTTTTTTTTTTAATTACTGTCTGAATGTGATAATTCATCCATCTTCTCTTCAAGCTCTGATAGTCTTTCTTCTACTAAATCAAAAAAAAAAAAATTTTTGGAGACAGAGTCTCACTATGCAATTCAGGATTGGCCTCAAACTCACTTTGTAGCCCAGGCTGGCCTCAAACTTGCAACAATCCTCCTGCCTCAGCCTCCTGATTACTGGGATTACAGGCATGCACCCCTACACCCGGTTTAAATCAAATTTATTGATGAGACTTTCAATTAATTTTTTTATTTGACTTACTGAACTTCTCACTTCCAAGATTTCTGCTTGGGTCTTTTAGAACGGCCATCTCTTTACATTCATACTCTGCATTGTCTTCTCTAGCTCACTCAGCTGTTTATTTGTATCCTCTTTGCATTCACTGTCATTTTAAAAAAACTAATACAGTGAAATTTTTGTCTGGCATTTCACCCTTTAATCTCTTCAGAGTCATTTTATAAAGAGTTATCACAATTTTGAGGGAGATGTTGCCTTTTTCATGTTTCTTGTGTTCCTATGTTAACAAACATTTGTCCACGTTTATTTCGGGGTCTTTCAGTGAGCAGCCTTCTCTTGATGTGCCTAAGGAACTGTTTTGTGTGTAGTGTTGTGTTTAGTCCAAATGAAGCTGTAGGGCTGGGAATGTAGCTCAGTAGAGTGTTTGCCTAACATACATAAGGCCCTGGATTCAAGCCCCAGCACTGAAATTAAAAGGAAAGAAAAGACCGGTTTCCCAGTAGATTCTTGGCTGTGACTCGGTTCCAACCCAGCGCATGCTGTGTGGTGCCTACAGACACACTTGCGCTCTCCAGCCCTTTGAGAGTAGCACTCTCAGGGCTGTGGCTGACGCACTGCCGATAGCTGTACCCTCCACCATTACTCGTCAAACTGGTCAGCAACAAGCAGAAGCACAGGAGCTGGAAAGGCACAGAAATTTCCTATGCTTGGGTCACTCACAAGTGTGGTGTCCAGAGTAATTGTGCTATTCTCTCTGGTATTGCTATGGGCAGTGAATGACCAGGAATGGGGTTTTGGACCTTCCAAGTGATGTCTGCTTGGGGCTGAGTCCTTGCCTGGAGACTTTTATCCCCCATATTCTCTAAGTTGGAGTATTTGCCCAGGTTTGAGCAGGGCTATGTCACAGCTGGATTGAGATATTGTTTCTTACAACTGGCTGGTGGCATAGCTCTGCAGGGCAACACCCACCCAGCATGCTCATGGTGCTGGGCTCAGCCCTCAGCACTGCTCAGAAAAAGGAAAATAAACAGTGAGCACACCATCTGAACAAAGCAGGAATGGAAATACAGCCACGAACAATTAAAAACAACTACCAGCACAACACCAATAAAACAGAAAAGAGGGGGCAAAAACAACAAAGAATGTACTAAAAAGTTGCTAATAAGGATAAACATCTGGGAAAATGAAAGAAAAATTGCAATGATAAACTCCAATTAAAAATTAAAAGGGGGGAAGAGGGAAGTTAAAAATTAACTATTAAAAGAAGAGGAGAAGCTAAAAAAAGAAAGACAAAAATACATACTTTTCCAACCAAACAAGTACAACAAAAAGGAAAAAATCTTCGTCCCAAAGATGAGTGGACCATCTCTCCCAGCACCACCCTGCTCCCACACACAGCCACACACAAATGCTCCTTCCCTGGAAAAGCTGAGGGTCTCCAATAGCCCTTCACAGGTTGCAGGGACCTCAGAGCAGTTTAGTTTCAGCAGCCCCTCCCCACTGCTCTGAGGAGCAACCCTGGCTGGATCATTGTGTGATATTTGCTGCCGAGTCTGGAGACAAATGGGGGACCTTGGACTCCCAGGCATAAGCTCAGACTGGCCCTCTCACAGGGCTCCCCGTGCTGCCCCAGATGCATCCAAACTGAGAGGACTCCAGGCCTCCGTGCAGACTTTATTTCTGCACAGCTGGGCTCTGGCTGGTGGTGTCTCTCTCCCTCTCCCTGCCTTTTCCTTCGGTCCCATTCGATGCCTTAGCATGTGCTCAACACAGGGAGCCTTTTCTCATCCCCTGACTCCCTCTAACACATCTGTAGGCTTTTTTCAAGTTTCTGTTCACAACAAAACCAGGGCCTCCATGGTCACCACCTCAAAGAAGCTGTAGTTCTGATTCAGCTGATGATCTTGGGTGCTTCTAATCCTCCATCTTAAAATCCTTTATTTTCTTAATAGTGTTCTTAGATATACAGATTTTTAATTTTGGTGAAATCCAATTTACCTATTTTTTTCTGTCAGTCATACTTCTTGGTATTATATCTAAGAATCTTCTGCACTATCCAAGCCATGAAAACTTACCTTTATGCTTTCTTCTAAGAGTTATATGGCTTTAAATTTTATGCATATGTCACTGAGCCATTTTAAGCTAGTGTTGTATGCAATGTTAGACCCTGGTCCACTTTCATTCTTTCCAACTGTGGCAACACTGTGTTGAAGAGATCATTCTGTCCCACTGTGTAGACATGGCACCCTTGTCAAACAGCACTTGGCCATAGTTTTGCAGGTGCACATCTCTAAACTCCTAAGTTAATCCACCTCTCCACAGATCTATGCTTACACCCATACCTCCCTTTGGATTGGATTAGTGGACCTGTGGAAACTTTGAAAGTATGAATTTTCTAACTTTGTCCTTTTTCAAAACAATTGTTGATTATTTGGAGTACATTATGATTCCATGAGAGTTTGAAGAACAACTTTTATATTTCCATGGACAAAAGGTTGCTGTTGGAATTTTGATAGAAATTCATCTGAATCTATTGACTGCTTTAGGGAATACTGCCACCTTAGCAATGTTAAGTCTTCTTACCTACAAATACAGAGTGTCGTGCCATTCCATTAGGTCTCTTTAGTACCTTTCCGCAGTTTTTATAGTTTTCATTGTATGAATCTTTCCTCCTTGGTTAAGTTTATTCCTAGGCATTTTATTCTTTTAGATACTATATTAAATGGAAGGGTTTCCTTTTCAGATTGTTTCTTACACATGTTCAGTATGTGCACTTGGTCTCTGAGTGTTGATCTTGTTCTGAGCAGCTTTGCTGAATTCACTAATTAGCTTTCTTGTGGATTATTTGAGATTTTTTAATATATAAGATTATATGTTCTGTCGAGAGACGGGGTTTTTTTCTCTGCAAGCTGGATATCTTTTATATCTTTTTCTGGTCTAGTTGCTCTTGCTAGAAAAACTTCTGTACAATATTGTGTATTGGTGGTCAAAGCAAGCATCCTTCCGTCTTCTGTTTCACATCAGAGGGATGCTCTTAGTAGAATTCTATCAATGAGTAAAGTGTTAGCTTTCATACTTGACCTGTTATAGTCGTGACTCTGATATTCCCTCTATCTTGTTGAGGAGTTTTGTAGTTCCCAGTTTTTTGAGTGTTGCTATCATGAAGGATGTAGGTTTTTGTCAAATGTCTTCTGTGTCTATCAAGACAATCATGGGAGGTTTTGTTTTCCTGTATTCTATTAGTGTGGTGTGTTATCTTGTCTAATTTTATGTTAAATAACTACCTATTATATTTTTTAAGATACCATCAGTGCAAAATATATTTTACTAGACAAAAACTATTTTCTGTATGCCATTGTAAAAATTATTTCTTTTGCTCCCAGCATTACTGTAAGTATTAAACGCATGCTAGTGAACCACATGCTAGGGTAAGCTTTAATCTCCTAGAATAACATGTGGGTGAGCAGACAAAATAAACAAGATAGATGAAACACATAGCAGTTAAACAGCAATAAATGATAAGGGAAAAATGAAACACAAAAAGGAGTGAAGACTGAAGCGGCAGCTAAGCTTTTAGATGTTTTCTTTAGGCAACGTAAAGCATTGGACAGAATATTGCTTATTTTAGTTAGATGAAAAGGCCTATCTCATTTACACACCGCAGTTTACATATAACTTGGCACTATAGAAAACGCTTTTAGTAAAGAAGAAGGAGTTGCCTAGAAACTTAGTGTCTTTCCCACAATAATCCTCTGCCAAGCCACAGTCTAACCGGGAAATCCCACTTCCTTGTGGCTTTGTGTCCCCACTGACACATATGACCCTGATGCCAAAATGAGTGTGACTGTTGCTGTTGTGAGCCAGTGAGGACACAAACGAGACCGAACATTGCCCTCCTGAGCCAATGGGGCTATGGGCTCCATCAGGTGATGAGTAACATGAACAAGTGCTATTCCAAAAGCAAGTGCTTCATTATGCTCACCCTGTCTAACTTCCCTCTCCTTTATTCACTTCAATGATATTCAGGACATGCACTTATCTATAATCTATGGGCCCATTTCCTGACACTGTGTGACTCTCTAAGAAATTATAAAAAGTTAAATTTTCTCTTCATTTCTGACTCCAAAATACTACAGAATTTGATCATATTCATCTATCTTCAGAATAAATATAACCTGTAGCATGAGAATGAAGAGAGGGCTCTTTGGTAACCTGACTTCAGCATGTAAGCGACAACTGAGTACTTAACCAAATCACAGCAATCAAAAGAATGTCTGCACACATTTTTAAAAACCAGGTGCTCTGCAGGTTACGCATGACCTAATTTAAATCATGAAACAGAAATGTATTTGTTGACAGCTGTAGAGATCCCCAAAGGGGGCTCCCTGGGGAAAACGCCGTCCATCTTTGGGCCCACAAGGCGGCCATCTCAGGCTCCCTCGCTCCACCTGCCTCTCTCCTGCCCCGCTGACAGGAAGGGCAGTATGAGAAACAGGAAGCCCGCACAGCCTGTCTCGGGCAACAGCCAACCAATTAGCATGTCGCCGTGAGGGGCAGATGCACATGAATATGGAGCACAGGGCCTTGCTTTTCTGCTCAATCTGTCAAGCCATGAATTCACTAATCTGTCCCACTCTCATGCGGATATGAGTACGTAGCAGGGAAGGAGGGGCTCAAAAGCTCCATCTCAAGGATATGAAACTCAGAAGCAGTCAGGGTCCTGTCCAGCCCAGAGGGCACACGATTCCTGGGAGAAAAGGATTCCTTCCCTGAGGTGCACTTCTTGGTGAAAGAGCCTAGACACAAAGTAGCCCTCAGATTATTCCACATAACACACAGTGTGAATGTTGTGTCATTCATTTAAATAAGGACTTTTGAGTCTTGATGCAGGATTTTGATCTTGATGCATGATTTTGAGTCTAAAGGGCAACAAGTGTAACTAGACATTTAGTGAGAGAATCCAAACATGGAAGTGAGGTCATTGATTGACATGTGCCCAGATAACATGCAATGAAAACATGCAACTCCTTGTTACATTTATCAGATTAATTTCTGTGGAAAATTACTGTTTGTTCATCAACACCATTTAAGGCAATCTAAACATCCCCCCTCCTGTGCCACTGTGCCCAACTACTTCTTTGCTGAGCTATTAGCCACATTTCCTTTTATAAAAACCATAGTAGAAAATGTGGCTAAACAGACAAGAACTCCCAGCAATATGGAGAAACAGTTCTGCGTGTGCAGAGACCTGCCTTTCAAATTCAGAGATCTCCAAAGCTCCATTTGTACTTGAAAGGGTTGTCTTTTTGTTAACCAGTAAATAGCTCACTCACATTCTACAAAGAAAACACTCTAAATAGAGAGAAACAGCCATATTAACATTAGGTAGGGAAATGGAGCTGAAAGAAGTCTATTCTACCCAGCTTCTTGGCCTAGATCAACACTTTCCTTTATACTGTAAAGCAGCTTCTGTTTTCTCCACATGCAACAAGCAGAAACTTCATGAAAGACTGAGAATTACTATACATAAATGCAGTAATTATACCAGAAAGCACGTTAAGAAGCCCATTTTTAAAAAGAAACCTTGAGTCCTTTTCTCTTGTTCTGCAGCACACCTTTGTTAGCGGTTGCAACCCCCAAAAATGGAGGGTACTGCAGGGCACCTGAGGGGCAGCGGCTGCAGATGACTTTGTGCTGGGCCACTCCCCAAGGAAGGAGGTGAAATATGACCCAGATAACTACCACAGCTGGAGAGAAACATCAAAGTTACGGGAGTGGGGGAGACGCTGGAGGGTACAAATCAGAGCTACCAGAAGAAATGATACATTCTTCAACATCTCAAAACATGACAAACTGGGAGATGAGACCTGTTAACACCATTTTTAAGACTGTTTAGACATAAAAATAACAGGATGCAGCTACCATGTTAGCTGGCAACAGAGGGAAGGAACATCTCTCCCTCCTCAGTCGCGTTTCCCTAGTGACACTCACAGATGCCCTCTTCCGAGCACCAGGCTGGGGATGCCATGTACCTCGGAGGAAGTGGAAGAAGGAAAGGACACAGGAGGGATGTGGAGGAGCAAAAACCTACAGTCAGCGAGGTAAACTCAATACACAGGACACATCGGTGATGTGGCCAGCCCTGAGGACAGTCCTGCTGGTCCAGGAGCCCTGCCCCAAGCACACGTCCATCGGGTCTCATCTGGACACCCTGGGAGCCACCAGCAGGGAGCTACCATGCACTCAGTAGAAATTTGGTCACAGGTGTCTGCAGCAGCCAAGGAGGAAAGCCTTTCCCTTCCCTTAGAACCATCCACAGTGGCTGCCCCTGGGGGTCTGCACTTCCTGTCACTCTCCTCTAAGATCCCAGGGAAGGCTGCACGCCAAAGCAGTGCCAGGAAGAACCAGGTCTCCCACAAACACCTCCTGAAGAGAGCACCAGGCCACACGCTGGGTCCAGCAGGCTGCTCCCTGCCAAAAGGCAACGACGTTCAGTGACTCGAGACAGGCTTGGGGGCCTCTGCATCTCTGGGTGGTGCCTTTCCCTCAGCAACTGTGATGTGCTCGCTCTCACCTTGCTGTGCTGAAACCCCCTCCTCAGGAGCTTGCCGAGGCTGGAACAGCCATGGAGTAAAGAAGGCAAAGCCTACCACATGGCTCCCAGACTCCCTTCTCCACAATCGCTAACATCAGTGTCAAAGTCTCACTGCCTGCTGCAGGCTCCCGGCCCTACCTGTGCTTCACTCACAAGCTCAGTATCGTGACCAGGGTGCCAACCTGACTGACAGCTGGGCACCTTCACCTGGGCAAGCCTGCTGCCTGCTGCCTGCTGCCTGCTGCCTGCTGCAGCTCCGGTCCACCACAGCCCATTGGTCACAGACACCTGGAAACCTTGCCGGTTGCACCGCCACTGCCTACTGGCGCCTCTCTCACAAGCAACCCTAACAATGGCATCCTGGATCCATTATGACTGCAGGAGACACATTGTCTACTTCCTATGGGAAGGTTCCCGCCCACTTTCTTCTTTTTTTTTTCATTCTTTTTAAGTATAAAAGGAAAACAAACCCCCCCAAAAAAACAAAACATTAACAAAATGACACAAAGTAGCACAAGAACAGTACAATCAAAATTGAATTATACACAAAGTGACAGTGAATTAACAATGGTTGTTGTATTACACATTGATAACTTCAAAGTGTATGCTCCTGAAATCACATATAGACATACAATCTTGATCAAACAATTAACCATCAACTGTTCCTTACCATAAAGTGACATAAGTCAATAGTGGCACATGTTAGCCATCCTGCATATACATACATAGATACATATTTGTCCCTTTCTTCCTTTTCTTCTTCCCCTCATTCCATTTGCTCCTAACTTTTGAGCAGATTCTCTTCATACCTCCTAATTTATATTCCCACTTTCAGATTCTTACACCAGTGATACAATACATTGCTGGCACATGTACCTCTCATTTATTTCACTTATGAGTATGGAATCTAATTGTGACCATTTGCCTATAAAAGCCTCAAATTTGTCTTTCATTATAGCTGACTAATATCCCATTATATAAAAATACCACATTTTTTTTTTATCCAGTCCTCTGTGGATGGACGTTTGGATTGCTTCCACAATTTACCTATTACAAATTGTGCTTCTATAAACATGGGTGCACATATATTGTGGTGATAAGATGCTTTCAGACCTTCTGGGAAAATACCCAGAAGGGGAATAGCTGGGTTGAATGGCACTTCTAGACCTAGTTTGCTAAGGGATCTCCATACCAATCTCCACAGTGGTTTCACCAGGCTGCATTCCCACCAGCAGTGCAGGAGAGTTCCTATTTCTCCACAGCCTCGCCAGCATTTGTTATTGGATGATTTCTTGATGCTGGCCAATCTTACTGGGGTGAGATGAAATCTCAGTGTTGTTTTTATTTGCATCTCTCGAATGACTAAAGATATAGAACATTGTTTCATATATTTATTTGCCATTTGTATTTATCTGAAAAGTGTGTATTCATCTCAGATGCTCATTTCTGGATTGGGTCTTTGAATTTGGACAGGTACATGTTTTTTAATTCTTTGTGTGTTCTAGATAGAAGACCTTTGTCTGAGGGACAGCCAGCTAGGATTTTTACCCAATTTGTAGGTTTTCTTTTCACTCTACTGGTGATTTCTTTAGATGGGCAAAATCTTTTCAGTAAGATGAGGTCCCAGTTACTGATTCTTTGAAGTGTTCCCTTGCAGTTTGATTTTTGTTCATGAACTCTCTGCCTGGTCCTATGTCTTCAAGATTTTTACCTACTTTCTCTTCCAATAGATTTAGAGTTTCTGTTTTAATATTGAGATCTGTGATCAATTTTGACTTGAGTTTGATGCATGGTGATAGACTTGGGTCTATTTTCAGTTTTCGGCAAGAGGCAAGCCAGTTTTTCCAGCACCATTTATCGAACAGGCTATTTTTTCTTCCAGGGAGCTTGTTTGGCCCCTTTGTCAAATATTAGGTGGTTGAGTGTGTTTGTGGCTTTGGCTGCATCTTCCAGTCTGTTCCATTGATCCTCAGGTCTCTTTTTGAGCCAGTACCAAGTTGATTTTATTACAGTAGCTTTGTAGTATAATTTCAGGTCAGGGATTGTGATTCCACCTGACTTGTCCTTGTTGCCCAGGATTGTTTTGCTATTCTGGGTCTCTTCTGGTTCCAAATTAATTTAAGGCATGTTCTCTCTAGATCTGTGATGTATATTAATGGTAGTTTAATGGGAATTGCATTGACTCTGTACAACAATTTTGGTAGTATGGCCATTTTCACAATGTTGGTTCTTCCTAACCATGAGCAGGGGATGTTTTTCCATTTATTGAAATCCTCATCAATCTCTTTTTTTCAGAGTACTGTAGTTTTCATTGAATAAATCTTTTACAGCCTTTGTTAGATTGATTCCTAATTATTTCAATTTCTTGGATGTTATTATAAAAGGTATAGTTTCCTTAATTTCTCTCTCAGTCTGATTGTTGTTCATGTATAGGAATGCTATTGATTTTGGGGTGTTGACTGTGTATCTAGCTATTCTGCTGAATTTGTCAATTAATTCCAGGAGTTTTCTTGTGGAGTTTTTGGGGTCTTCCATGTAAAATATCATGTCATCTGCAAATAGTGATAGTTTGACTTCTTCCTTTCCTATTCTTATTCCTTTTATTTCTCTCTCTTGTCTGATTGCTCTGGCTAATGCTTCCAGAACTATGTTGAATAGGAGTGGTGACAATGGACATCCTTGTCTTCTTCCTGAGCTTAAAGTGAAAGCTTTCAGTTTTTATCCACTTAGTATGATGTTGGCCCTTGGTTTGTCATAGATGGCTTTGATCAGATTGAGGTAAAGGCCATCTATTCCTATTTTTTCTAGAGTTTTTAACATGAATGCTTGTTGGACTTTATCAAAAGCTTTTTCCACATCTATTGAGATGATCATGTGGTTTTTGTCTTTGACTCTATTGATATAATGTATTACATTAATTGATTTGCAATTATTGAACCATCCCTGCATTCCTGGAATAAATCCAACCTGGTCGTGGTGTGTAATTTTCCTTATGATTTGCTTCATTCTATTTGCTAGTATTTTATTGAGTATCTTTGCATCTATGTTCATTAGGGAGATTGGCCTATAGTTCTCTTTCTTCGTTGGGTCCTTCTCTGGTTTTGGTATCAGTATAATACTTGCCTCCAGAAATGAGTTAGGGAGAATTGCTTTCTTTTCAATTTCACTGAAGAGTTTGAGGAGTGTTGGCATTAAATCTTCGCTGAATGGTGTATAGAACTCTGCTGTGACTCCATCAGGGTCTGGGCTTTTCTTTGTCGCTAAGTTTTTAATGACATTTTCAACCTCATTAATTGATATTGGGTTGTTCAGGATTTTTCTATCTTCCTGCTTCAATTTTGGTAGTTCTACATTTTTAGGAATCTGTCCATTTCTTCTGAATTTTCTATCCTATGGGTGTAAACATTTTCAAAGTAGGTATTAATGATCTTCTCAATTTCTGTGGGATTTCTAGTGATTTCATCCTTTTCATTCCTTATTGCATGAATTTGAGTTCTTTCTTTTTTTGATAAGGTTGGCTAGGGGTTTATCAATTTTATTTATTCTTTCAAAGAACCAGCTCTTGATTCATTTATTTTTTGTAGAGTGTTCTTCATCTCAATTGCATTAATTTCTGCCCTGAGTTTTATAATCTCCTCCCTTCTTTGTGCTTCTGGTTTGGCTTGTTCTTCTTTTTCTAAAAGTTTGAGGTATGGCATTAGGCTATTTATTTGCTCTCTTTCTGTTTTCTTTATATGTGAGTTCATCACTATAAATTTCCCACTGAGGACTGCTTTCATTGCATCCCACAGATTCTGGTAAGTTATATTTGCATTTTCATTTGCTTGTAGGTATTTTTTAATGTGTTCTTCAATTTCTTGTGGGAGTCGTTGGTTATTCAGAAGGCTGTTGTCAAATTTCCAAGTGTTTATGGGGTTTTTGGAGTTCCCTTTGTCATTAATTTCCATTTTCATTGCACTGTGGTCAGTTAATATGCATGGGATGATTTCAGTTCTTTTGCATTTAGGTAGGTACGCTCTATGGGCTAGAATGGGGTCTATTTTACAGAAGGACCCATATGCAGCTGAGAAAAATGTGTATTCTGATGTTGTGAGGTGAAACACTCTGTATACATCTACTAAGTCCATTTGTTCACACCTTTGGTTCAGGTCTGTTATTTTTTTTTTAAAGTAAAAGCACAAAAACATATTAACAAACAGACACAAAGTAGCATAAAAAATAGTACAATGAAAACTGATTTACAGACAATGTGACATGGACTCAACAATGGTTGTTGCTTTACCTATTGATATCTTCGAAGTGTATATTCATGAACACAAATACAGGCATGTGAAATTGGTCAAACAATTAATCATCTCAACAACAGGAAAAAAAAAAAAAAAAGAAACCAGAAAGCATTAACAAAGAAGCACAAAGTAGTACAATAACGGTAAGATCAGAATTGAATTATAGACAAAGCATCAGAAAACCAACAGTAGTTGCTGCTTTGCAAATTGATATTTTCAAAATGTGTGCTCAGGATAACACATATAGACATACAAGATTGATCGAATAACCTGTCACCAGCTATTCCTTAGCATTAAGTGATATAATACAATAGTAGAACCATGTTAGCCCTCCTGCACATATGTATTTACATATATACATACATACATTTTTGCCTCTTTCTTTTCTCCTTTCCCTCGTCCCATCTGTTCCTTGCTTTTGAACAGATTTCCTTCATGTCTCTTAGTTTATATTCCCACCCTCAGGTTCTTACACCAGTGATACAATACGTTGCCTGCTCATGTACCGCTCATTAATTTCACTTATGAGTATGGACTCCAGTTTTGACCACTTGCCTACAAAGACCCCAAAACTGTTTTTCTTCATAGCTGAATAATATTCCATTATATAAAAATGCCACAGTTTTTTAATCCAGTCTTCTGTGGATGGACATTTGGGTTGCTTCCACAATTTAGCTATTACAAATTGTGCTCCTATAAACATGGGTGCACATATATCAGAGTGATATGATGCATTCAGATCTTCTGGGAAAATACCCAGAAGGGGAATAGCTGGTTTGAATGGAACCTCTAGACCTAGTTTGCTGAGAAATCTCCAAACGGCTCTCCACAGTGGTTGCACCAGTCTGCATTCCCACCAGCAGTATAATAGAGTCCCTATTTCTCCACAGCCTCACCAGCATTTGTTATTGGATGACTTTTTCATACTAGCCAGTCTTACTGGGGTGAGATGAAATCTCAATGTTGTTTTTATTTGCATTTCTCGAATGACTAAGGATGTGGAACATTTTCTCATATATTTATTTGCCATTTGTATTTCTTTATCTGAGAAGTGTGTATTCATCTCAGCTGCCCATTACAGTATTGGGTCTTTGAATTTCGACAGGTACATGTTTTTTAATTCTTTGTATGTTCTAGATAGCAGTCCTTTGCCTGAGAGACAGCCAGCTAGGATTTTTTCCCAATTTGTGGGTTTTCTTTTTACTCTGCTGGTGATTTCTTTAGATGTACAAAAACTTTTCAGTAGGATGAGGTCCCAGTTATTGATTCTTTGAAGTGTTTCCCTTGCAGTTTCATTTTTGTTCATGAACTCTCTGCCTACTCCTATGTCTTCAAGATATTTATCTACTTTCTCTTCCAATAGATTTAGAGTTTCTGTTTTAATGTTGAGGTCTATGATCCATTTTGACCTGAGTTTGGTGCATGGTGATAGACTTGGGTCTATTTTCAGTTTTCGGCAAGAGGCAAGCCAGTTTTTCCAGCACCATTTATTAAACAGGCCTTCTTTTTTCCAGTGAGTATCGTTGACCCCTTTGTCAAATATTAGGTAGCTGAGTGGGTTTTTCGTTATGGTTGCATCTTCCAGTCTGTTCCATTGATCCTCAGGTCTGTTTTTTAGCCAGTACCAGGTTGATTTGATTACAGTAGCTTTGTAGTATAATTTCAGGTCAGGGACTGTGATTCCACCTGACTTGTCCTTATTGCCCAGGATTGCTTTCAATATTCTGGGTCTCTTCTGGTTCCAGATAAATTTGAGGCATATTTTCTCTAGATCTATGAGGTATGCTAACGGTAGTTTAATGGGAATTGCATTGAATCTGTACAACAGTTTTGGTAGTATGGCCATTTTTACAATGTTAGTTCTTCCTAACCATGAGCAGGGTATGTTTTTCCATTTATTGAAATCCTCTTCGATCTCCTTTTTCAGAGTACTATAGTTTTCACTGAATAAATCTTTCACGTTCTTTGTTAGATTGATTCCTAAGTATTTCAATTTCTTGGTTGCTATTGTAAAAGGTATGGTTTCCTCAATTTCTCTCTCAGTCTCTTTGTTGTTCGTGTATAGGAATGCTATTGATTTTTGGGTGTTGACTTTGTATCCAGCTACGCTGCTGAATTTGTCAATTAATTCCAGGAGTTTTCTTGTAGAGTTTTTGGGTCCTCCATGTATAGTATCATGTCATCTGCAAATAGTGATAGTTTGACTTCTTCCTTTCCTATCCTTATTCCTTTTATTTCTCTCTCTTGTCTGATTGCTCTGGTTAATGCTTCCAGAACTATGTTGAATAGGAGTGGTGACAATGGAAATCCTTGTCTTGTTCCTGACTTTAAAGTGAAGGTTTTCAGTTTATGTCCATTTAGTATGATGTTGGCTGTTGGTTTGTTGTAGATGGCTTTGATCAGATTGAGGTAGAGGCCATCTATTCCTATTTTTTCTAAGGTTTTTAACATGAATGCATGTTGGACTTTATCAAAAGCCTTTTCTGCATCTATTGAGATGATCATGTGGTTTTTGTCTTTGACTGTATTAATATAGTGTATTACATTTATTGATTTGTGAATATTGAACCATCCCTGCATTCCTGGAATGAAACCTACCTGGTTGTGGTGTATAATTTTCCTTATGATTCGCTGTAATATATTTGCCAATATTTTGTTGAGTATCTTTGTATCTATGTTCACCAGAGAGATTGGCCTGTAGCTCTCTTTCTTGCTTGGGTCCCTCTCTGGTTTTGGTATCAATATAATACTTGCCTCCAGAAATGTGTTGGGGAGAGTTGCTTCCTTTTCGATTTCATTGAAGAGTTTGAGGAGTGTTGGCATTAGATCATCTCTGAATGTTTTACAGAATTCTGCTGTGAATCCATCAGGGCCTGGGCTTTTCTTTGTTGGTAAGTTTTTAATAACATTTCCAATCTCATTAATTGATATTGGGTTGTTCAGGATTTTTACGTCTTCCTGATTCAATTTTGGTAATTTGTACCTTTCTAGGAATGTGTCCATTTCTTGTGTATTTTCTATCCTATGGGAATACAGATTTTCAAAGTAGGTATTGATTATCTTTTGGATTTCTGTGGGATCTGCAGTGACTTCATCCTTTTCATTCCTTATTGCATGAATTTGAGATCTTTCCCTTCTTTTTTTGATAAGGTTGGCTAGGGGTTTATCAGATTTATTTATTCTTTCAAAGAACCAACTCTTTGATTCACTAATTTTTTGTAGAGTTTTCTTCATCTCTATTGCATTAATTTCTGCCCTGAGTTTTATAATCTCCTCCCTTCTTTGGGCTCTTGGTTTGGCTTGTTGCTCTTTTTCTAAGAGTTTGAGGCGTATCATTAGGTTATTTATTTGCTTTCTTTCTGTTTTCTTTGTATATGAGTTCATTGCTATAAATTTCCCTCTGAGGACTGCTTTCATTGCATCCCACAGATTCTGGTAGGTTGTACTTGCGTTTTCATTTATTTGTAGGTATTTTTTAATTTCTTCTTTAACTTCTTGTGTGACCCATTGGTTATTCAGGAGGTTGTTGTCTAATTTCCAAGTATTTATGTGGTTTTTGGAGTTCTCTTTGTCATTAATTTCCAATTTCATTGCACTGTGGTCCGATAATATGCGTGGGATAATTTCAATTCTTTTGCATTTATATATGCTCTATGGGCTAGAATGTGGTCAATTTTAGAGAAAGACCCATGTGCAGCTGAGAAAAATGTGTATTGTGATGTTGTGGGGTGGAACACTCTGTATACATCTACTAAGTCCATTTGTTCACACTTTTGGTTCAGGTCTGTTGTTTCTTTGCTGAGTTTTTGTCCAGTTGACCTGTCTCTTTGTGTCAGAGGGGTGTTTAGGTCCCCTATTACAGTAATGTTATTAGTTATTTGATTTTTCACGTCTGTTACGACTTGACTTGTAAAGTTTGGTGCTCCATTGCTTGGTGCATGAATGTTTAGGATTGTTATCTCTTCTTCTTGCAGCTTTCCCCTAGCTAGTATGTAATGGCCTTCTTTATCTCTTTTGATTGTTTTTGGTTTCAAGTTTACATTGTCTGCAAACATAATAGCTACCCCTGCCTTTTTCTGGGGACCTGTTGCATGGAGAACTGTTTTCCATCCTTTAACTTTCAGCCTGTGGATTTCCTTTTGAGTGAAATGTGTTTCCTGTATACAGCATATGGTTGGATTGTGTTCCTTAATCCACTCTGCCAATCTTTTCCTTTTGACTGGTGAGTTCAGGCCGTTTACATTAATGGTTATCATGGTTATATGTTGGCTTATTCTAGTCATGTTATTTACTTGTTGTTCTTTTCCTTCTTCTGCTGACTTTAATTAGTTGTTCTGTTTAGGGAGTTATTTCTATTGTTGTTCTTGGGATTGTGGTCTCTTTTTTGTCTGTCTAGAATATCTTTTAGTGCTTTTTGCAATGCTGGTTTGGCACTCATGAAGTTCTTCATTTGTTCTCTGTCGTGGAAATATTTTATTTCTCCATTGAATTTGAGGGATAGTTTTGCAGGATACATCAGTCTGGGTTGGAAGTTGTTTTGTCTCAGAATCTGTAATATCTTGCTCCAGGCTCTTCTTAATTTTATGGTTTCCGTTGAGAAGTCTACTGTGATTCTGATGGGCTTTCCTTTATAGGTGATCTGTTTCATTTCTCTAGCAGCTTTTAATATTGTGTTCTTTTCCCGGATATCTGGGATCTTGACTATTATATGTCTGTGTGTGTTTTTCTTTGGGTTATGGATCGCTGGGTTTCTATATGCCTCGATTAACTGTACCTCAGTATCTTTTACCTTGTTTGGGAAATTTTCTGCTCTTATTTCAGCAAATATTCTTTTTATATCGTTTGTGTGGTCTCCTGCTGTTTCACTCACTCCTATTACTCGAATATTACTGTGTTTTGCTTCATCTTGCAGCTGTTGGATTGATTTTTCTTGTGTCTTTGATAATTTTATGTGATCCTTCCTTTCACGCTCATAAGCTGCCATGCTGTCTTCAAGGTCTGAAATTCTATCTTCAATTTCATTGAAGCAGTTTTGCCAGCTTTCCGTGGAAGTTTTCAAATCCTGGCATTCTCTTTGGACCTGTTTCTTTCTTGGTAATTCATTCCTAAATTGCTCTTGTAACGTTTCCATTTGTTTCCTATTTTCTTCTCATCTTTTATCTATTTCTTCTCTATGTGTACGCAACATTTCTTCCATTATAGTTTTCAGTTCATTTTTTGTCTGAGAGATCATTGCAGGTATGTGGCTTATTTCTGCTTTAAGCTCTTTTATGGCCGTTGGAGTTGTTTCATGTCGGATGCAATCGTTTCATAACTTGCAGGTATGTGGCTTCCTGGTTCCCCTGTATCCTCGCATTCAGGACTTGTTCTGGGTGGGGTTGAGTTCTGAGACTGCGTTTTGTTCCTCTGTTTTCCCATTTTTGGGTATCAGATTCACAATGTTGAGCTATAAATTCCCCAGGCAGTTCAGCAGGCATAGGTCTGCTGCAGAGGCTGCTCCAATGACTCCTTCTCTTCAGGAGAATGTCCCTTAAGCTTTCTGCTGAGAGTTCCGCTTAAAAGGCTGTTCAGATGCTGGTTTGCTACTCCCTACCGAGAGACCTGGGTGGGGTGTGTAAGACCGCTCCCCTGCCCTCCCAGGGTTCCCTGCAGGTATAGGGACGGATCTCCTCCCCCACTTGGTGATCTGGTCGCGAGCGCAGATAGTTCACCAGTTTTCGGAGTCCCTGCAGGCAGGAAGGTTCCAAGGTGCCAGTTTTTTGTGCTATGCTCGTGATCTGCCACTCCCCACCACTTCTGTTTCCTCATGCTCTCTGGGTCCTATCACATCTGGCTGCTTCAAGAACTGAATGAGATGATTGACATGGCCCTCATGCGATCCTGTAGCAAGAAGCCATGTGTGTACACAGCTTTTTCCAAAGAACCACCAAGACACGACTGCTGTGGAGGCCCTGCCGCCTCCTCCTCCCCACTTCACAGCCTAGGCTGCCCAGAGCTGTCCCACAGGCCCGATGGCGGCCTCCTCCTCCTCGGCACAGCCCTCACTGAGGTAAACACACTCATCCTTCCTCCTCCACTCACAGTGTGAGGGCAAGGGCCTCCGCTGTGCGAGAGGAGGGCTGGGGCTGGGCACTCATCCATCTCCATGCACGTTCTGGGTCAGCTCTCACACAGTCTCCGTGCTCTTTTTACACAATCTGAGCAACAGGACTCTCGGCCTTATTGAAAAGGTGCCACTCTGCCAACATGCTGGGGCCAGCCCTATGGTGACAACCCTGGCGACCCTCTGCCCACACAGGGGCTGCTCCTCTTTCTAGGGACTCTGCCTTATTCTTCATCTCTCCTTTTCACTGCCCACTCACCACTGACACAGACAGAAGCTGGCTTAAGAGCAGGGCAGTGTGTTGGTATGGAATAAACATCTGTGTTCAGCAGAATTCAGACGGCCCAACCCCGACCCTGCCAGGCAACGGTGTGAGCAGGTGGGACCTGGGAGCAATGAGGCTAATGTCCTCTCCACCTTCCCACCAGGTGAAGACATGGTGAGAAGGCACCATCCTCCAGCTGGGAAGGGTGTCTGGAACCTGTCCTCCTGTGGGGTGGCCTAGGACAGGGTTCCCTCAGGGTCCCCACCAGTGCAAGCACCACATCTCCCAGCACCCAGGCTCTGAGACTCCCACACAATCTGGCACTGCAGATTCTGGCCCACACCCTCCTGGACTGTCTTGAGGGCCACATTCAAGCATCAGATGGAAAGACCCTGGAGCCTGTCTCCAACCGTGGCCCTACACACATTGCACTCCATAGCAACGCTCAGAAGACACATTCCATGAAATCCACCAAGAAGCGGCATCCTGCTGCTCTGCCTGTGACTACCTCAATTGTGCTTTCTCTAGAACATTCCCCAACCCTGTCCAGAGGTTACCTTTCAATAATGACTTCTCTTTCAGTAACTACTGAAAACTAATCAGTCCTAGAATCTTGTTCCTTCAGAAGACGCTAACTCCTCAGGCAGCTTGTTCCAGCCATTTCCACACCCAGATCTCCTGTCTTCACCCATTCCAGCCATTTCCAATTAAAACATCACAACCTGAGAAGAGACAGGAGTCACAGAGCAGGAGACAGGGAGTGGGGTACAGGTCCCGGCGGCACAGGCTTGGGGTACGTAGCCCGTCCCACGGGCAGACGGCAGGTACCTTTCGGTCTTGCCAGGGCCTCTCTCCGTGTCACTGCCATGCTGGGCAAGTGCACAGCCGCCCACGTGTGGGCAGAGTGAGACTGCAAGGGTGCTCTCCTCAGCTGTCCTGTGAGGACGAGGGAGCACAAACTCAGGTGCCCATCACATGTCAGCAGCGGGCACTCCCCCCATGATGCCGCCGCTGCCACACAGAGCCATGCAGGGCCCTAGCCTGCAGCCCTCTTCAAGCCAGAAGAGGGCAGGGCAGGGATGGGCTGCCAGAGGAGTCTGTGCCCCACCGCGCCTGCCAGGGACCACAGCGTTAGAGCTCAGGGGCTCAACTCAAGCTCCTCTTGCTTCCAACTTTTAGGGTAATTTAAGTGGGTATGGAAACCTCTTGATACAGGCAGTCACGTGGCTGTAGACATCACTGTGTTTAGACGCACATAGGAAACCTTAACACCAAATATAGTGCAGAAGGACCATAAATTATTATCTTACAATTTTCCCCTTGGACAATAACACTGCCCAAAATATGAGCTGCCTCGGGGAAGAGCCCCACACCACACCACTGGGCCTCCCCTTAAGCAGACAGCCTGGGAGGGTGGGGCAAAGCAAGGTTTAGGGACGGAAGACGACCTTACCCAAGGCCACTGCCCTTCCTGGATGACCGCAGCAAGGTTCAGACAAGGACAGGCCTGCTCGCTATTTTAACTGCACCTTCTGAAAATCAGTATTTCTCTTTCCTTTCCAGTGATTGTCGCTTCAGTAAAATTTTTAAATTTTTACTTCCCTTTTCTTTCTGGGAAGTAAGGAGCAGAAATCACCTTTTCCCTCTGGAAAAGCTCTTGGGACTTCACTAAGAATGCAGGAAGAGATGAAAAACCAATTCTTACCAAACACAGGCCTGTGCTGGTCTCCATAGAGATGTGATGAATGCCCCCATCGCTGACTGGTTACCCAGATGCCCTGATGGGTCACCCAGATGTATGGGCACAGGCCCCACCTCTGCCTCACCCACACATTGAGAGAGGCTGTGAGCACCATTCTTGGGTCTGCACTGCACAATGCTCCCTTCCACATTCGATAGTGAACCCTTCAGGATGACACTTCTAAAGCAAATGGAACAAGTAGCCACTAAGCCACAGCAACATGTTCCCAACTCCACTTTGAGGAGCACAGAGTCCATCACATCTCTGGACAATAAGCACCCCTGCTCACCTCACCTGGCTTTGCCCCTGACACAGTACCCTCTCCACTGCCAGACTCCTGTGGACAGAGCTCACTGTGGATGTCAGAAAGCCTCGTTCCTTCTGAGAAGAATGATGTACTCATTCCCAGCACTCATGCCAGCCAAGCAGTCTGTGGTGGGGTTTTACACAACTCCCAGTACCCCAGCAGCAGAGCAGCCCATAATAGCCCCCAGCCTTTCAAAGTCCCCAGACCCCTGAGCAGAGGGCAAACCAAGCGAGTCTCTAAACCTCCCAAATTCCAAGGCTATAGCCCAGGAAATGACCAGTCAGGACCAAAGGCTTCCCCAGAGCAACTCTGATTCAACATCCACACAAGTCATCTTGTGGCTGCGTCCCTGGCTCCAGGACATCAGGTGACACCCTCCTCTCCACCTTAGCTCTCTCTGGCCTTCAAGGATGCCGCTGGCATTACAGCATACTGCATCGCATGGGAGAGTACAGTTTAGGTCAACCGTGCTACCACACAACAGTCCCTCCATGCCCTCCCCAGTGCCTCACGATCGTCAAGTTTCAGTAAAACTGATCAGCAACAGAGGCTCTTTCTCTGAACATCCCTTGCCCGTGACCCACTCCCACCCCAGGAAGCTGTTTGGGCTGATTTCTGTCTGATTACAGGCGCGATGCCCTGACTTTCCCCAGTCACTTAAGCCGGCATCTTACTGAGGTGTCCTCAGAGAGCAGGGCTCTGTGCCGGCAGCAAGTGTCTAGACAGTATTCATGACCCATCTGTCTGGCACGGCCGTAGATGCAAACTCTATTAGAAATGAAACTGTTTCTGCCTCCTCCTCCTCCCGTCCCTCTTTTCCTTTTCGAAGCAGGAATCTGACACTGAAAATGACTATCATTGTCACAGTTCTCAAAATAGCACCACCAGACTTTCATTAACATCCACACTAGACTGCTAAATATTTAAAGGAGTGGGAGAATTTCATCTGAAGTGGGATGGCCCCACAAGCCAGAAAGCAGCAACAGAACTGCAACATAAATCTGAGAGGCTGCTTCTCTCCAGGTAAATTTAGTCACAGCAGGAGGAAATGATGCCTTAGGTTTATTAAAACTTTCCCTCCCGTTTGTTCTCTTCCTTTGTTTATTTGAAAAGGCAGAATTACTGTTTGAGACCCTACAAGGTTTTCCTCGCGCAGAAAACTACTTTGAAGAAAGGAAAGCAGGAAATAAAAGAGGCACAGCAGGGTGACAAGGCCAGCTGTGACCCCCTCCGCAGTGGCTTCTCCTTGCCACCCACAGAGGGGCCAGGTGGAGCTCACTGCTGCGGACACAAGCCTGTAACCTGACCCGTGCTCCTCCCAGCCCAGAGACTCACCTTGCTTTAAAGACTGCCTGGGGTCACCCGCACGCAGGTCTAGGTCGGTTGCTGCTTCCATCCTCTCCTCTGTGCCTGGACTGGACAGGGCAGGGAGCCCTGTAGAACAGGCTCTGTGAGCTACCTACAAGCAAGCAGCTCTGCAGCTGGCTGCCAGGGCCAGCATCAGGATTGTGCGGGAGCTTCAGAGTCTCAGGGACAATAGACTGTCCCCCGGGGGCAGCACAGGCAGGGACCCTGCACTGGCACCACCACCTGAGAAGTCTCAGCAAGCACCTGTCAGGGACATTAGCATCTGAGCAGTGGGCCCGCTCCAGGGCTCACGGTGAAGGGCAGGGTGGCACAGCACAGCCAGCCCCACTGCCCACCACACCATCTATGGTCACAACTACCTCCCAAGGGGCACAGGGCTGGGGCCATCTTCCCAGGCCACCCAGTGCAGGTGTGGACAGAACCCAGGCAGGGGCAGCTCATCATCAGGGCAGGAAACCCTAAGAAGCTCAGCACTGCCGGTGATCCCTGACAGGGCGGGGGGAGTGAATTCTTCATAATCTATCTGAAAACCCAGCATTTACCATGGTTTTCACAATCTGAATCACATGCATAATTGCTCCTGGCACAATTACTTCTATGGCCATTCAGACCAGGAGGCTCCACACCCCAACCCCTGCAGACCTTTTAAGAATTGAAGGGTGAATCCCTGTCTTACTAGAAAAAACCATGAGAGGAAGACAAGCAAGCAAGCAAACAAACAAACCCAGAAGGAAAACCAAACCCGCCACTGAGTGCACTCACAGCTGGGTCTCTGACCCAGCACACTTGTTCGGGCTGTACGGCTGTACAGGTCACCTGCCTCTGAGCACCATGCTCCTGAGGCACTGCCTGGGACAAGCATGGCACTTCACCCAGGGAGCTGCATACCTCGGGTAACGAAGCTGAGTAGGTGCCTCAAGCCAGGCACTGTTCTGATTGCTTCACCTGTGCTGCTCCATGAACTCCTCAGAACCGCACGTTGAAGAAGAGGCCGACATCGTAACCCTCATCACCTTGAAAAGAAAACCAAGGCACTAGAAGCCCGGCAACCACGCCACAGTACGTGAGGACCTCAGGAGCAGGACCAGAGCCTGAAGCTGCAGGTGGCAGTTTACATGCCAACCCAGGGGCAGTGGTTGCGTACACAGCTGTCTGTCACACTGTGGGAGCAACGGACACAAAGTACTGAGGCCACGTACCCTACCTATTTATGCACACAGGCCACATGCAGACCTGTGTATTCACAAACCACAGACACACATGGTGGAACACCCACACACACATGCAGGCACACAGCACACACAAAAGCACACAAACCCTCACACACACACATACTCAGACATACTTGTACTCCTTCCAGGGCCAGTGGGAAGCACCTCACACTTCCTCTGGACTGGGTATGATCCTGTGCTCCATACATCAGGGCAAGGATATTCATAAGCCAAACATTTGTCCCTAAGAGCTGCTGTACCGGAGAGCCCTGGCCATCGTAAAGCACATGGTCTCTCACATTGTCGGTCCCAGAGTAAATACAACAGAGCAGGTTTCACTTAGGTTAGTTCTGGTGTCTATGGTAGCAAAATGCAATCTGGATAACTTTGAGGGAAAAACCTTACGTCATCTTTGTCCCATCACATAGGCTTCCAGAAACATGCAGACATTTCAAGCCCCAGTGTGACACACAGTGTACGAGACCTTGAAAACAAAAGTTTTTGATCCTCTGATCAGACCTGAATTTTCTAAGCACACATTTACCCATCACTCGGCAAATACTTACATGTCTTCTCATACAGTGGGCAGTTTCAGGTGCTGCCCTGCAGCAGAGAGCTCTGAGGGCCATGCTGACAGGGCACTGAGGAGCAGTGCGGGGAGGGTATTGTCAGCTGCCCTCTATGGCCAGTGGATACTACTAGGAGTGTCAGGGTCTGCAAGGCTTCAGTATAGCCCCTGCCTTCAAAGAGTGTGGTACCCTGTGAGAACTACACTCAGACATGTAACCATCAGGCAGAGCAGACATAACCTTAAGAAGGTGCAAGTGTTGAGGGTTCAAGTAGAACAACAAATTTCTGTTATGGGGTTGGGTCAGGAAGGGTGACCAACTCAACTGGCCACGGTCAAAACACAAAGGCGGAATATCAGAGGAGGAGCTGGCCTGAGGGGGAAGGAGGAACGCCCAGCTCAGCACTGGGTCTCTGTCTGGGAGGCTTCAGGCACGTGTACTTGGGTCTGCAATGCAGCCAGGATGTGGGAGTGGCCAGGACACCGTGTGATGTCTGGAGACACCCAGAGGAGGCCACAGGCCACGAGCACCTGCAGGGCAAAAAGTCCGCCAAGAGAAGGAACAGCTCAAGGTCCCAGAGGCCAAATCACGTGGAGCACAGAGCCTCAAAAAAGGAACTGATCAGCCTTATTGACCATGGAAAGCCTGGGAAGAAGCAATGGAAAAAAGGATTTGGCAGTGAACAGATGTTGGCAACACCAGCGAGGACAGAGCTGGGGTCACAAAGGGAGCAGCCCAGGCAGTGACCGGCAGGGGAACAGAGGGTGGAGGGTGGGCTGCAGTGTCCAGGTGCGCAGGACAGGTGGGAAAGGTGGAGGAGGAGGGTGGAGAGGCTCTGACTGCGACATAGAAGGAGGCGCTGGACAGAGGATGCAGCCCTGGCCAGGGTGACGGGGCAGTCAGACTTCAGGAAGCACGGGAGGGGGCAAGAACAGTGGAGGAGGAACCCGAAGCGCCAAAAAAGGGGAGGAAGGGTAGATTAGGCGAGACCGTCGCACAGCCCTCCCTGAATGCCAGTGCCACAGAAGACAGCCCACGCACCACGAGCCTGTTGAGGGGAGACAGAAAGGCTGGGCCTTCCCTTTCCTTCTAACAGCCAGGATGGGTGTGAGCCAAAGGCACCCAGTGTGCCCTGGGAGACTGGTCCTAATATCCTCCACACTGCCCTCTGAGGCAACTGGCAGGAGTTGCAGGTCAGCCAGAGGCAGCCCTTCCGGAAAAGCCCTCAAAAAGCACAGCAGTGCTAAGTTCAACCCCACCATTTCCCTGGGAACGCAGAGCTGTGACTCTGGCAGCTGTGCTCCCTCAATCCCCAGCCTGTCACCAGGATGGCCCATGGTTCCCCTGGGAGCATCTGCCTTGGCCACAGCAGGCTGGACACATAGATCTGTGCTATATGGCTCCACCCTGCAGCCACTCTGAACACTTCCACCCCACAGGCTCGAGATGACTCTGCCCTGCTGTCGTCATTTCAAAAGTCCCTAAATAGGTGTGTGAAATGCAGGGCATGGCACACATGTGGGCACTCCTCCCCCACATTCAGTTGAGGAGGTCTCGCCCTGGGTACCCCTACCCCTGTGTTGCAGCACAGGCCCCAGTAGAGCCTTACTTGAGGGTTCCATTGCTTCCAGATCCTGATTCGAATGGAATGGGCTGAGCAGGCTGCATGAAAGAGCTGTTAACATTAGAAGACATCAGCCCTGAAGGGCTCCAAAGAGCAGTAGAAACCTGAGGAGTCCTACAGTGATAACAGAGAAGCCCAGAAAGGCAGGAGAAGCTGCTGGAGAAGCTCCAGAAACCTGCCAAGAGGGCTGGGAGCCTCGGCTGTTGCAGAGCTGGCAGAGGTAGTGAGGCACCACCAAGATCTATAGCACTAGAGCCAAGAAGTACTGACACTTGACCCTCAGAGCTGCAATGAGGGCTGCTCAGAACCTGAAGATGCTAACATAAAAGAAGTTGCACTGTGCCAACTTGTGATTTCTATCGAAATCGATTCAGAGAACCCTCAGCCCAGGGTGACCATGGAAGACAACTGCACCTATCAGGTAGGTTCTATCTAGACCTCCAGATCTACCTACCAAGTGAAGGAGTCGCAGGGGTCAGAGAGCATATTCAGTGACTCCATCAGAAAGCAGTCAGCAGAATCCAGAGCACGGGAGTCTACAGAACCAGTAATCAGACCTGCCCATCAAAAAGCACAGGGAAAAGAAAGTGAGGAAGAGGAGAAATGCAGAGGGAAGGAGAAAGACGGCATGGGAGGAGAACACAGAGTGTAGGCACACTCCCAGGGAGCTCATCAACCCATCACCGTGCTCCGAGTTTCTTCGGATCCTGGGTCACACAGCTGAGAATGTAACAAATCAAAACATGTGCACAAGACAACTGCAGACACAAGCTCTCTAACAGGATACCTGATGATATCAGAAAATCATTGTCAACGCTTATTGAAATAATTATAGATAAACAAAGCTCTGGTAGTCATAGCTTAACCATCCACACAAACCTGATGTGGACAAGTTTCCCACAGGCTTGGTTGTGAACCTAGCACAAAGTTCTCATAAACAAAACACTGAAGGTGGAAGCAGCCAGCGTCAGGTGGGACAGATGGCAGCAAAGGCATGGTGTGCAGTGATTGGTGGCCGATGTTTTGAACACCAGTGACAAGTGGATTCCAGTTCCTTTGTGGGAAAAGCTGAGGAAGGTGGTTGAAAGGATGTGGGAAAGCAAGGTGAGGGATGTGTTGGATTTTGACTTGTTTGGTTGTGACTATCCTCAATGGCCTTGGGGCAAAAAAATCTTTCTGAAGAAGTCCTGAAGTTGAAACCCTGGCTTCGTGTGGGTACAGCTTCCTGGCTTCACTGCATCTGATGGTGAGACCTGCTTACCACAGGACACCTGAAGAGGAAGAAGGCACTTCTGTACCTAGCAGGGATGGTAGCTGCTCCACCCTACCCTCCCTGAATCAGACCTTTCTGAAAACTTCTCAAAGCTGTGAATAAGAAGTGGCTCCCCCTGGCTTCCTTCATCTCTGGTTCCTCAAAGGTCCAGGGGCGTGAATTCCTCAGCAGCCACTGCCACGGCACCTCTGTTCTTACTCCAGCCTCCCAGGCAAACGTCTCTCCCATGCAGTGAAAATCCCTGAGAAGCCATTCTCCACCAAGATGCAGCTGAGTAGCAGGGCACTTGTAACAAGCATGCATGGGGAAGTGGATTCATCGACGGCAGTGGGGCATCTGGGCCCTGGCATCACAGACCCTCAGGTGGAAGGTGCAGCCCTGCACACTGGCTCCTCTCTGGGCCACCTATTCTCAATTCAACCTCCTGCACCAGCCCCTGCCCCAAGACAACACCACCCTCAAAGCTACCCCTGCGGCCGTTCAATGCCCTCCTCTCCCCATCTACTCCAGAGCCACCATGGCTCCCAGTCCTGCCAAAGTGACTCTCCTCTCCTGGGCTGCACTGCAGACCCCTCAGGCCTCACCCTGTGTCATCTCTCGTCACCTCTGTACATGCACATTTGAGACCCAACCAGCAGGGTCTTTCACCCTCCCTCCCCATATTGCCAGTCACGATGACAGAAAAGACAGGTAACTAGTGATGCTGCCTGTGTGCTTTGTACATTTCGTGCTCGTGAGTATGGTATTTGGATAGAGCAGCCAAAGGAATGGTGTAAGAGAAGCTGGGAACTCAGCATATTCTCCCTTCCCTAGAAAGACATGTGTAGCAACTCTCCCGTGATACCAGCATGGGCCTGCCTTCCACGTCTGTGCAAAGCCCACTGGGTCATGCGGCAAACAAGGCCCTTGGTCAGTGACGCACAGCTGTGGCCAGCACAGCAGAGGGCAGAGGAGCAGAGAAGCAGTAGTGCCCTTGTCTGGTTCCAAACAGTGCAAGGAAGAGCTGTGTGCAGCTACTCTGAGGACAAGTCTCCTGTGGTCATCGGCATCGTGGACTGTATGCATTACAGTGACCTTTTCTTTCTAACATTAACTCAAGATGAGAGACAGACAGACAGACAGACAGAGACAGGTCTGGTCTGGACAGCTGGGCACTGGTGCACACACAAAGCCAGGCACAGACTCGGAACTTATTCCAGCCATCTAGGAATTCAGAAGAGTCCTCCTCCTTGTGCTCAGAACACTGACTGCTTCCTTCAAGTGAGGGGAGAGTGTCCAGTGAGCCAATCCTGTTCTTATGCAGGAGCAAGGATGACACACTATTCGTTTTCCTGCAGTGCAGCATCTGACAGACAAGAATCCCTGTGATACTTCAGCTTTCTCAAGGTGGAAAGCAAAAGAGAACAGAGGTGCAAGGCTAGCATTATGGTAAAGGGACAGCACCCCCTCCGTGTAGGAAGTGCATCGGCAAAGGATGCAACAATCAGATGCGTGAATCCATTAAAACTGACAGGCGAGGAGCCCAGAGACTTCAGGGCGGAGTACTCATGGGAAGGTAAGTGCTCCTAGCTTCCTCTCCATTCTTGTTGGGCAGAACAGCAGGGAAAGAACACAGTCGCCCATCCCAGATCATCTCCGGCTTCCATTCCTGGGAAGCCACATCCTTAACCACAGGCGCCTCCCAAAAAGGGCAGACAAGGGCTATCCCCAGCCACAAAGCACAAAGGAAGCACAACTCCCAGCAAATGCCCCCATGTGACAAATGGCCACCTCCTCCAGTGCCTGGAGAGTGGGGACAGCAGCACAGGACAGCCACTGGCCAGGTCCAACAAGCTGCCTTCAGCTGGGCGCGTCCTGAGGAGCCTTCCCCAGGGACAGGATGGTGGGCAACAGCCAGCACCACAGGTGCACTCGGTGTCAGACACCAGGACACTCCTGCTGCATGAGGAGGGCAGCTGACATGGAGAGCGGGTGAGCAGTCAGAGTCCACCCCCCTGAGAGGACAGGTACGGCAGGGCGGCAAGGGTGTGGCTGTGAAGCCTGCACTGCCCACACGTATTTTCATGCAAGTCCTCCCAGCACCCTGACGACAAAAGTTAACACCGTTCCCTAGACACAGGCTACCCTTGAAGAGGGTACGGTCACTCCCTTTAGCTAAAATTAAACCTAGCTCAGCTTGAAGCTACAGTCATAGTCCTGCCCTTTGCCATCCTGCCTCCTGACTCACTACT
Source organism: Dinomys branickii (assembly GCA_004027595.1). NCBI lineage: Eukaryota > Metazoa > Chordata > Mammalia > Rodentia > Dinomyidae > Dinomys > Dinomys branickii. Next base: position 13,414 of record PVLD010016611.1, on the reverse strand, counting down.
GTTCTCACAAGAGAGAAAAGGGTAAGCGAACTCCCATTTTTAGGTACAAAACCACAGTAAGTTCTAGTTATTCCCACACGTAGAAGCTATGACTGCAGATACAATTTTGCAAAGTTGAACTGTTTATGGATTTAATTGCTCTCCTTTGCTCCCAAACAAAATTAAAGGGTTTATTTTATTTAAATGAATACAAAAGCCACCTGTGGATGTGATTTCAAAATGAGGAGAGAATGCTAATGAGCAACAGAGAGAGGGAGGAGAGCAGTGTGGAAACAGAGGGGCCTGAGAGGAAGCGGGGAGGGCGAAGCACTGTAACTGATGCAGGAGAAGTGTCTGCAGACAGACTCCGCGCCGCTCCAGGCAGAGGGCAGGCTTGGTGGGCTGCCCACCACAGACCTCACACCCCAAGCTGGGTGCCGCACAGGCTGCCGGCGTTCTCACCACATTTTGCCACGTTTCTTTGCTGTTACACACACCTACAGAAACCAGAAGAAGCTGCCCGTCACTCTCCTTCTCCTGGGAAGATACCCTAGCCCGAATCAAGCTGCTGACATCAGCGCTCAGACCTCAGGAGGTTTTTGGTGCTCAGAATAACCAGGCTTGAGCCTGCATCAAGAGAATGATGGCGCTGAGGCACAGGAGGAAAAGCAACATTCCCGCTGGTGTGAGTCTCAGGGCAGAACTCACGCCACAGAGGCTGGAGTAAGCAGAATTCATTCCCAGGTACAGGATGGCGCCTCTGTGCCCCAGCCTCCTGGTGCATCCTGCTAGTCCTCAGGAGAGGCAACCATACAGCCCGGGCCGCTGTTCCTGCCAGAAGCCTTCCTCCCAGGAATCTGGCCTGTGCTGGTCCCTGTGCACCCAGTAGGACCTCAGGTAGCGAAAGCAGCCAGGACAGGCACAGCCATCCCTGAGGAGACCACTACCTTATACAGAGGCCACTGCCAAAATCATAAGCCATGGAGAATGTGGGCACAGTGCCAAGACAGCACACTTCCACCTCACCTTGAGAGCTGCGTTCCAGTGCAGACTTGAAGCAGCTCAGCGTAAGGAAGTGCAAATTGCCACAGTACAGGAAAACTGCACTCCCAGACCCGTGAACTCAGCAGCATAGATAGCAGGCTCACAATTCGCCAGGAAACAGTGTCATACCAGGGCATGCACGGCTTTCTCCCAGTATAAAAATACAGTGGGAATAGAGAAAAAAGTCTTTTCTTCAATCCTCTCCCATTCTCTTCTGTTGCTTTGGTTCCTACGCAGTCTAATTGCCACTGCAGACATTTTTAACTCTTACTGAATCCAGCTCCTTAGAAGAGCATGAGAGAATGAGGGCAGAAGCTGAGTGCACATGCAGTGACCCCACGAGAGCCTGCGGAGAGGCCGTGTCCATGAGCTTCCTGTCCTGTAACCACTGTCTGTGGGAAATCAACCCAAGACGAGGAAAGACACACTTTGGCTCACAGCATCAGTGGTGTCAGGGCATGGCAGGGGCCAACTGTGTCACATCTATGGCGAGGCCATGTGTCACCCCACGGTGCACGCAGAGCACAAAGAGTGAAGTGGGAGGGCCAGGTCCCAACATCCCCTTGGCAGCGCAACTCACAGGACAGACACCCTTCAGCCAGGCCCCCACTTCCCAACAGCACCCAGGGGGAGCAGGACCCCGGCTTCAGGGCCACGCATCCCGACCACTGTAAGGGCCAGGGCAGTGCACATCATCCCAGGTGAGTCACTGCAGGAAGATTCTCACCCTCAGCCTGCTTCCAGAAGCACAGAAAGCGGCAATCCGCTTTTCCTGCCCTCTGCCTCCTTCCTTTTCTAAAACCATGAGATTGAAAATCAGTGAGCTTCAAACTCTTATTTCACCTTCTCAAGTCCAAAAATGCTCAAAGCCTCTACTTTGGGAATTCAGCCGTGTCAAGATCTCACATACACTGCTTCCCACACAGCTCTAATAGAAACACAAGCTAAGAACCTTTATACTACTCACGCCTGTCTATTCTCTTCATTATGGACTCTGTGCATGTCTTTCTTTGCTTATTTAAAATTATTCATGAAATGATACACTCAAAAAATTCTATAAAGCTGGTGTGATGCACCCACATATCAATATATCAATCAATATATTAATGTATTAGTATCAACATCCTGGAATCTATCTGCACTTCTTAAGTAGCAAGGCCCATTCTAAAACACAGAGCCACAACCATCTCGGAGAACAAAACAAAGTTTCCACTTTCAGACACATCATCTCTCTGTCCTAAAAGAAGAAAATACTTCCCTGTGGAAAAAGTTTCTTTCCTTAACCAGAAAACAACAGCCTTTCCACATCCTGATCGTCCTACCTCCTGTCCACGTCAGAGATGCACTCAGACTCAATGCCACCAAGGCAAGAAAGAGGGACTTACAATTGAAGATGGCTGGAGGTGGATGCTCGGTCACCAGGAGACAGTTTTCCTCATCACTGTTGTCCCCACAGTCGTCCTGTTGGTTACAGACCAGTGAACCAAGATACAGGCATTTACCGCTGGTACAGGTGAATCTGCACTCTGAAAAAGTACAATGGAGAGATGAAGCCATCAGGGCAAGCTTGGTCCTCTTGAGTCATTATTGTCTTCGTCCCCCCATCTGCATGCCATGCTGGTCTAGAGACTGAGATTATCTGGAGACCCCAGGAAACCAGACTCCGAGGAGGAGGAGGACCCCGAAGTAAGGACCTTCCTTCTCTGAAAGGCAGGACACGGCCTCCAGGGGACTTCTCAGAGCAGTCCAAGGCTGCTCACCACCGCCGTGCAGGTCCCACGGACACTCTCCTCTTTCCCAACCCACCCTGCAGCTCTGTGGCTGTGGGCTCAGTTATGCCGCTAGGAACATCCCTGGAATAGTCCACACCCCCAAGGAAGGCAGTGCTGCCAGCAGGTAGGGCCCTGCAGAGCTCAGGACTCCCGACTGACCGGACGACACATGTCAGTTCCACTTCTAACTCCCCATGGCTGCGGTGATACTCAGCAAAGTACTTAAAACTCTGGTGGTCATTCCTCTCATGCCCCAGAAAAGCCGGTTTCGACTACATCGGGGATAGCACTAATTTTATAATGTAGAACACGGGGAAATGATGTAAGATTTCTATGACCTAAAGTGGCATCTGTGCCAGGAGCCACACTGGGGAAATACAGAAGCATACAGAGCCTACAGCCAAATCCCTGTAGACCACATTGAACAGAATTGCCCAAGTCCGTACAAATCCACATCTAAAAAGGGAATTCACTTTATGAGGATGCTAAAAGTAAACTGTCGCAGCCTCTCCCACCCCAGCCTTGCTTGGTTTTATCTGTCTGCAGCAAGTGTTGTGGGCCAGACTCAAGGCCGAGGTCAACTCCGCTATCCAGCAGCAGCCCACCCAGGCCTCTCCCAGCCACACCGACCACACATAGACTTGCACTGGACAAGCCGGTCTGCTCCTGATTGGTGCCTGCAGCCTGCAAAGAGACACCTTTCCCTGTCATAAAGACGCAGGGCCCAAGGCCTCAAAGTGCTCTTGTGAACATGCGAGAGAGATTATGATCCTCATCAGCTCACATCCTGAACAACCACAGAACAAGAAGCCAGCAGAGCCCCTGACCTCACTGAGAATAGCCAGGGGCTCAGCCCCCGCACAGGTCCATAGCCAGCACCACCAGGGCAGGTCTGTGTGCTGAGGGCCCAGCAGCACAGCGAAGCCACTGCTGGCCCAAACACCGCCACCCCACAGGTGGGAGACTGAAATCTGGTTCTTAAATCACATTCATAATGTGACTCTTTTCAACTTAAACAAAGAATTTATCTTCCTTTCCAAAAGAAATGTTGGGCTTCAGAATAATTAACAAATATGAAAAAAATTAGCCAAAAACAGGTGCTCTTGGTGTTGCTGAAATAATACTGAGGAATAAAAGGAATATACTAACCTTTGAGTCAAACTCAAACTGAAAACTTGACCACCTCGGTGGTCAGAAAGGTTCTGAAGTGAGACTATGATATTCAAATCTGTGTGGCACTTTAATCCAGCAGGGAAGGGAAAGCCACATCGTACTCATTTCACTTTGTCTGAGGGGAGACACGTCTGTAACAACATATTTTCAACAGAATGAAGTATTTCAATAGAATCATTCATTCATATAACCAATACATAGCCCTTCTACTTCATGCACTAGGCACTGAGACATGGACAGAACAGAAAGAGACAGCCCTCTTCGAAGAGTTCACAGTGTGAATTGTTAACACATGTGAACTGTGACGAACTCATCTGCAGACTCTTCCCAAGGCCACACGTCTTCCTTCTTTGTACCCTTCACACCTGGGGTGCTCCCCAGCCTGTAACAGGTGCCAAGTGGTAACACGACGCTAAGCAAACAAACTACTGTGAAGCAAGCCTTGTGAGATAACCAGGCCAGCCATTATTACTGCACCTGATGCCCCTTTGCCCCATCCCACCACTTGGCCTCTGGGCTCCAAACCTGCCTTTGTGGACATGAGGCTCACCCATCGTGCACACTCACACACAGAGCCAAGTCCTCAGCATGGCGGGTCTTCTGTGTCAGCTTTACGCTACTGGGAAGGCTCTGTGGGGCTCGTTGGCTCAGGAAGCATTTCCTTATGTAATGAAACTATCAACGCCAAACCCAAGAATTTCAAATTCATACAACCCAAATCCTCTCGGTGGCGAATCATTAGCCCAACATCAACCAAAGTTCTTTCCATCACACAGCCACTTGAGGCAAATTGATTGCACTGAAATTCTCAATTTACTAACTTCCTGATGTGATAAAGAAAATACTAGAACACCGCCACAGTGTTATGAAATATTAGAGCTAATGCAAATGCTGAAGTGAAGCTGCAGGCCAGAGCAGAACATTTGTCCAAGTCAACAAACTGGGCATTGACGGAGGCTGGCTTCCATATCATTCCTGACTCACCCTTGAAGGCCAACACTACCACACTTGGTAGTGAAGAGCTCAGTGCATTCAGGTCCTCTAGCACGTAGGTTACGACAGAGTTTTGGTGAATGTGTCCTCCACTGAACCCCTGTAAGGAAGGCTGTCACCTCGGCCGCAGGCCAGGGCAGCATCCCCAGGCATCCGTGAGGCAGGGGCAGCTGGGTTCCTGCTCCACCCCCCAGAGATCTCTAGAGCAGCAAGGGTGGATGACAGGTGGCCCAGACCAGATCACAGCCCTCGAGAAGCAAGGGCTCATTTATCCTGAAGCCTCTTTCGGCTGACTATATCCTATTTAAATGCTTAGCTGGTGTCTGCTAACTTACAAAAAGAAAAACTAAACAGCAATCTCTCAGAATAGGCAGGTGTTCAGGCAATTCCTGAACATGGGGCTACTCATCAGGCTCTGTTCTATGGAAGGGGCCATTCAGAAACTGAGGAACCAAAGCTGTTTTCACTCTAAACAACACTTTTACACAACAGAACCAGGAAACATCTTAAGAGGATAAAACTAATGTCAAAGAAAGAAGATGGAAAAATAAAATTAAAATTTACAATGTTTTGTCCTATCTTCATGGAACTTACTGAGGCTTTATGCCAGTCCAAAAGCTGAAGGAGATGAAAAAAAAGTTAAACATTAGAAACATCCTGGTAACAAGGTCATGATAATTTCACATGACAATATTAGAGTGGACTGCAAAAGGACATACTCGGACCACAAATTTATTAAACCCATTTGTAGTATTTAAATAATTCCTCCTCTTAAAAAATAATTAGAACTTTTAAAATGAAAAAAATGGTATTTCTTTCTGTCATACTTTTCCTATAAAAATGCCAGAATCCACAAAAGATTTTTAGAATCATTGTACATACTTCTAGTAGTAACAGAATTCACCCCACATGTAGGGTTTTCTTTAGCTTCTTCACATTTCTACATAAAATTCCAGGTGTACTTTTGGGGCCCTGGAATCATCTTAGAAACCTATTGTCTTCATTCCAGGGGGAGCTGGAACATCCGCATCCAACTGCTCACCTTAAAGAGGGGCAAAAGTCCAGGGGGAATTGCTGTTCCAGGCAAAGCTGGTATACAGTTGAGAACAAAACTGCCCTGTCCTGAAAGCCATTCTAAGTGTGCACAAATTAGTATTAACCAGCTGGGGCACATCATGAGAGAGAAAAGAAAGAAGAAGAACAATTAAGAATATGAGAATTTCTTGGATGCTGTGTGTGGAGCATTTTTTCCTCCACCAGGCCTCACTGCTACATCGTGTCTGCCACAGAGCTGGCAGGCCAGCTGGACTGAAACTGTAAACCAAAATAAACCTATCCTTTAAGTTGTATGTTTTGAGTGTTGTGTGTCAGCAATGAGGACAGTGACTAAGATGTAACAAAAGATATGAAACACAAATTCTAGGAGAGTAGATAAAACTAAGCCTACACTGAGATTAGAGTAATGAAATTTGGACACCACCAAAGAAAGATAAAAAATAATATTAAAACCTATAACCTATGAAGAAATGATAAATTGACAACAGAACCCTTCAATACAGTAAGAGAAGATAGTAAAAAAAATTTTTTTTCCTCACCAAACTATTATTTAATTTACAAAGAAAAGGAAAGGATGGATAACTGTCTTGGTTACTTTTCTTTCATTGCTGAGACAAAATACCCAACACCCAAAATGAAGGAAGGAAAGGTTTATTTAGTTTACAGTTTGTGGAGGTTTCAGCCCATACTTTGCTATCTCAGAGGCAGAGTGGCACATGGCAGAGGGCAAATGTTCATGGCAGCAGAGCACAGTAAAAACCACAAGAGCAAAAGGGAGGAATGGCTGCAAGCAGCCTCTTTTCTTCCTTTACATTGTAAACAGCCTACCCCCACCCAGGGGATGTGTAGCTCTCACACAGTCTCCATGCCCTCCTCTTCCACAGGCCCAGGATGTATACAAAGTAAGCACCCTGGCTTCCGGTTGAATCACTCAGCCAAACCTCTAGACTCCCCAAGTTGACACAATGTATCAACCATAACAATAACTTACTGCAATGATTCTTTACTGAAAGAACTAATAAAAGAAAACAAAACAAGAAAATTGAATTTCAAGATGAAGGATACTAGATTCATGAGAAAGGAGTAAAGCACAACAGCAGTGATAAATAATGCTAAGTGAAATAAATCAGACACACCAATTTAAAAAAAGAATATGAGAATTCCCAAATATTTATTACCTTTGAAAAATCAAGGAATTTTAAAAGTCTTGAAATCCAGAAATAAATGAAATATTCTAGCATTTTCTGTGAATTCTTAAACTTATTTATAAAAATGCTAAGGAACCATAGTTTAACAATCTGAATAATCTGATCCTAAATTTAGGATTAAAAGATAAATGTTCAGTTGTGGCTTACAGAACAAATCTGCTTCCCAGAGACTAAATTTAATCCACTTGGTAGAATAAACATTCCATTACTTAAAGGGCTACAAAAAGTCATCCTCAAATGTTCCCACTCTTAAAAGCCTTACTTTTCACAGATACAATCTCAGTCACAAAATAAGGACCTATATACAGCCTTACATCTCAGCTGTGGAATCAGCCTTTTCTGGGAATTGGCAAAGTAGTCTACGTTAGTTATTTCTGTTAAAATCCATATAGCAACACTGACTCATTTAGTTCACACTTCTACCAGTCGCAGACCTGAAAGCTAGGAGCAATTCTGGTTCTATCATTTTTTGATGATGGAGGCTACAGTGTGCTCTTGGTAGCAAGGACTTTTCAGTAAATGTACACTGTGAACCACACAGTACTTTTATCAATTGACATAGAAATCTACACAGCCTGTTCCTATGCCAGGTATATGACTTCCTATAATAAAAATACACGGCAGCTAAGATGGAAAAAAATGACTAAAAGACAAAAACACATGAACCAAGGGGTTCAAGGAAAAGGGAGGAATGTCTGTGACACGAGCTCTCAAGACGGGTCACTGAGCCGGTCACCAGCCACCAAGCTGTGAGGCCCCCAAAGCCACAGCGGGTACACACTCTGCCATGGTAGCGAACCCCCCATTCACTCACCGGGAACAGACTGTCCCTGCTCCCAAAGCTTCATCAGGGCTTCTTCACAACATGTGGAGGTTCTCTAGACACCTCAGCTATCGGCAAGGACAAGGGTCGCCATGCTGCCACTTCCTGTATCGCCTCAGCAACCTGGAATACCTAGGGAGTCAGAGCCACAGCACCCACAAGTGACACTTCAGCTAGTTTTGAAGATAAAGCTTAGAGACTCTCCAGAAATGAAATGGCATTAACCCTTAGGGCAACTCTAACGTCCGCTCTCAGCAGCATGCCGAGGACACAGACACGCGTGTTCTGCTGTGAGGGTCCCGCGTTAAGTGCACAAAGCAAGGGAGCCAAGAGAGACCCAACACCAGCACCGCTTGCCTCCACACACACTGCCCAAACTCATGCAGCACTGAGGACAGCCTGCTCTCACCCAGAGATGAGTCTGACATTTCTGGGCATGATCTGAAATAAAAGTCAACCTAATCTGAAGGCTCATATTCTGTGTAATGAATTAAGTGACCCACAAGCATTGAATAGAAGTCTGATCTTCAGCAACACCACTAAAGCCACAGCTGCTGCTTGAAAGATGGCCCAATGATACCCGGGTGTTCGTGCAAATAGTCAGATTGACGTAAAAGACCCTCCCACTCCAGATGGTAATCAAGTTTGTTTAAAAACTCAGTCTGTTTAGTGGTATGGCCTACCACTCCCATTTTGGTGCACATTATGTTCATATGTCTCAAAATCTCTGAGAACCTTAAGTAAAAATGTACAAGGTGCTCTTCAAAGTCCAAAGTACTCTGAGGCTTTAGACTTTGAGTCCTAAATCACCCTTTTCAGTAGCTTTAAAACCTACCCAACTATCCGTCAAAATTCTTTCAGTCATTCAATAGACAGTATAACTCTCTTAAAAACTCAAAACAGCAGGTGATACCACTTTGTTTCCATCTTTAAAGCCAAGAACTAATGAATGCTCTGTAGCTTTCTGTGTGAGCAGATCCTCTAACTTACGAGCAGCACAGCACACAGTGCTCCAACAGAACCTCTGTGGAGAAAATTGAGGAATAAAGAGGCTTTCACAGTCACAGGGCAGGGAGACAGTCTGAAAGCCACTGAGAGACATGTGTGGCTCTGTGGCTGTCTTCAGGTCCTGAGGTCACTAGTTTCTCGTGGGTTTAAGTATTGTTTTATAATTAGGAAAAATAAAAAGCCTATTTTAAGGAGGGTCATCTCTGAATATCAAATGTTTATAGAATTCTAAGTCCATCAAAACCACACTTTTGAAGGCGCTGATACAATGTTCCCTATGTCACTGCCCAAACAGAAACCCCTCGCTGCTACAGAGCCCACCCCTTGCTCACCCTGCAAGACAAACACCACTTGAGTCATCTCCTTCCTTTCAGGAGGCCCCACTCAGGAGAGGCAGGCTGCAGTGCCAGGAGCTGCTGGGCAGGACACTGCCAAAGGCAGAGTAGCAGGGGCTCAGGCAAGATGAGGGTAGGCACCCTCCATGCCCTGCCAGCTGCTAAACAGACAGACTGCAGATCTTATGCCCAAACCAGTAGCATTAAAGGATCTGGAACTCAAGGATGGTTACACCTCTAACACTTTTTGTATAAAACTTAGTACATACAACATGTGCATGCACTTGTGTACCTGAATTAGAAAGTCCAGTGGGATGGGTCTATACAAAGAGAAGAAACACCCGAGTAGCCAGTACCCTGAGCAAGGGACAGGAAGGCCCAAGAGGGGGCACTGGGTGCCCCAACCTTCATTCTTGCAGGGTCTCAGTGACCGTGAGGTGTGCCAGGCATCTGGCTATGACGCCTCTCCTGTGCCTAAAGGCAGCAGACAGACTATCTGGATGACTGGAACCATGGCATCCACTCCACACTCACTACAGCTCCAGCAACACAAATGTAGTGAGACCAAGGCTCTGCACAGCAGCAGTGCTCTGGGCCATCACATGTGCATGCCGTAGGTTTGGTGATGTCCAGTGCTGCAAACCGGCATAAGCCTGCATCCTGCTCACACCGAAGTTGCGGCCAGGGACTCCGGGGCCATGGTTCCCATTTCACCTTTCACCCTGGTCACCGGAGAGATGGTCACCAGGCCTGAGCTGACAGTGCTCTGTAAGCTACAGGGACAAGAGACATAGCCATCGCACCCAGCAACACCCCCAGTGTCTGCTCATTGTGAAGGGCTGCCGCATAGCTGACTGAGACAGAGAGCAGATCCACTGCCAAGGCCAGCCAGAAATCATCTGCAGCAGAGTCTGTGTATCTGAGAGTGGCACTCAGAAAGGTACCACCGAGAGGGAGGACAGCTCCTGGCCTGGAGCCTCGAGGTCAGCTCTCTCCAGCCCCCTTCCTAACTGTGCCGCTCTGTTGAGCTCCATGGGGTGCCCACTGAACTGGTGCATCCCAGCACTTGTTCTATGTAAAACATGTCCCATTAACGAGGAAAGGATAAAGCAACACAACAGATTATCGGGGAAACATACACTGGAGAAGAGTGGGTACTGATTCAGTACAATTTAGCACTAAACAGGTAATTTGTTAACCACAACCAAAATAATATGTTTGATCAGAGAGTTCCTCTGGCCAGCAAAGGAGCTGTGCTATCGCGTATGCTTTCCAAAGTGAGGGCAACCACTCCCTGAGGCCAGGCAGCTCTCCATGGTAAAGGCCTTGATTCCAGACCCTCGACTGGGACCAGGCGGCTCCCTGAGGCTGAGGCCACGCTTCACCATGGACACCTCTAGGTGGATGCGCGTCACGCTTGGCACCGTGGCTGTAGAGTTAAACTCTGCTTTCCTTTACAGAATAAATGTTAGCCTGGGTCACACATCTAAGCCACACTTTCTTCATTTGTAAAATGGGATGCAGCACAGGAAGACAAAGTATACGAAACATGCAAAATGATCTTGGCAAAGAGGCTCCACAGGCTTCTTGGTGTTCATATCTTTTACCTATGGTGGGTTATTTTATTTTTTATGACTATGGTAACTTCTTCCCTGTGAATCCCACCTTTATTGGTTCTCTGGAGTGAGGTTTCAGAAGCAAGAGCCACAGTGTAGAGGGTGCCGCTTTATACAGTGTAACATAAGAAGCTTTAGGCCATAAGACTATTACATTCCTTGATGACTTGTTTCTAATAAAGAAAGTAATCTTTGCTCCCTTGCTTTACACAACCTGCCACCAACCTCAAATATGCTTTCATAAAGCTCATCTTCAGTTCAAGCCTACATCCCTGACTGTTGAGAAGAGCTGAGATACAAAAAAACATTCTGTGCCCTGCTAGACAGTGTCCTCCCAAAAAGTTCTCAAAGTTGTAAGTGCCACTGTCCCCATAAGTCACTAAGTGTGGTATCCAGCCAGCAAGTGACAAGCTTGTGTCTCCTCTGAAACGCACACAGAATGGCCCAGGATCCTATCCTCTCTCACAGCATGCACATCCAGAAGCCACAAAGCCACCAAAACACAACTGATGCTGTTTTTCGAAGTCTGTGCGAGTGGCAACATGAGTTTCCCATCATCCACCTGCAGACCACCAGAGATCACAGACCACCAGGGCTGGAAGGGCCCGAATATTAAGTAAACCAGCACTCTTCCTTCAGAGTGCAGACATTTCCAGTCCAAAGAAGGGAGGCGCTGTAACCCAGTGTCATGCGAATCAGACTGCCTGGACCCAAATCCCAGGGCCACTAACCTCCCTCTGTGACCTGTGGAAAGTTATTCACCCTGTCTGTGTCACAGTTTGCATGCTTAAAATGTGAAGATAACAACAATGCTATTCCTGGGGATATTTTAAGGATAAAATAATATAATTCATGTAAAGAACTTACAAGACTCCCAGATATATAATATATATACACAATTCAGTTTGCGCCAAACCATGATGCAGTTGTTTGGCTTGATAATTACCAAACTAACTCCTGTCCTATGTGGAACATTATTTATTTGGCACAATGTTGAAAAGTGACAAAAGCAAGCACCCACAAACATCACATCTCTGCTGCTATGCAGAGGTCTTTGTCCTCAGCCATGCAGGTCCCCAGAGGCCTGGACACCTTCACAGCATACAAGGTCATGAGAAGCAGCGCCACACCCCTCAGAAGCGCGGAAGGGCCCTGCAGACTCCTAGTGGTTCGTAAATCCAAATGTAAGGTCACTGGTGGAGCTCAAACTCAGATGCATTCCAGCTGCAGCTCTGGCTGCAGACTTTCAGTGCTGGTGATGAATGCCTGTGAGACAGAATCTGAAGCTGCAGAACCTACTGATTTGACCCTCTATTCCTGTGTTTAGGGCTGGAGATATAGCTCATGGGCCCAAGCACCTGCCTTACAAGCACAACGTCCCCAAGTTTGGTTCCCAGTACTAAAAAAAAAAGTGTATCTTTATTCCTGTGTTTAGACGGAATTTCTGTCTTCTGGTCTTGAGCCCCAGCACACAGATCCAAGGGGGAGGGGGCCGAACAGGCCCTGAGGGTAGGGTCATACATGCCCGGCTCAACCCCTGGCTCTCAGTAAGCACTCCATAAACATTTCAGAATAAATGTTGAGTAACTACAAATCCTCTAAAAATAGACTACTGGCTGGTAAACAGTACCAGCAAACCGTACCTCACAATGCATATTGATTGGCTTTGTTTGTGCTGCATCTCAGCTTGAAGTGTTCACAAGTACAGGCTGCCTCGGGGCAGGATGTATGATGCCCACTGAGAGCGCCTACGGGGGACCAAGGACCCGCAGAGGGGAGGCTGCGGACATGGCAAGCGGAGCAGACTCTAGGGCAGCGCCAGGAGCCAGTCTGACGGCCAGTCAGCCCCACTGTGAGGCAAGCGAGAGAATGGATGAATCCTGTGTTGCTCGATATGTATGCAACTGCTTTAAGGCCAGTGTCACACCAAGGAGCAGACATCTCTGCAGATACAGCAATGAAGGGTGCAGACCAAGAGGTTTGTTTGCACTGCTGGATTACACAGTGGGGATGTGATGAGTCCTCTGGGCTCAGGAATAAGGAGATGACAGATGCTGAGAGGAGGGCGAACCACAACCACTAAAATCCAAAGTGCTGTTGTTCCTGGAAAAGGAAACAGGGAGCAAAACCAGGACTTCAAATGTGTCAGCACTGGGACAATCCACTCATGCAACTGGGAAGACCAACAGTCAATGTGGAGTCCAACACCAAAGGCCACCTGCTACAGTGGGGCCGCCACAGCACACCTGCTACAGGGGGGCCGCCACAGCACACCTGCTACAGGGGGGCCGCCACAGCATACCTGCTACAGTGGGGGCCGTCACAGCACACCTGCTACAGTGGGGTCTGCCACAGCACACCTGCTACAGTGGGGGCCGTCACAGCACACCTGCTACAGTGGGGCCAC
>PVLD010016610.1:12032-44532 GCA_004027595.1 Dinomys branickii | reverse complement strand
AGTGTGTGTTCAGGATAACACATACAGACATACAAGATTGATCAAATAACCCGTCATCGATTATTCCTTAGCATTAAGTGATATAATACAATAGTAGAACCATGTTAGCCCTCCTGCTTATATGTATATTCATATATACATACATACGTTTTTGTCTCTTTCTTTTCTCCTTTCCCTCGTCCCATCTGTTCTTTGTTTTTGAACAGATTTCCTTCATGACTCTTAGTTTATATTCCCACGCTCGGGTTCTTACACCAGTGATACAATACATTGCCTGCACATGTATCGCTGATTTATTTCACTTATGAGTATGGACTCCAGGTTTGACCACTTGCCTACAAAGTCCCCAAAACTGTCTTTCTTTATAGCTGAATAATATTCCATTATATAGAAATGCCACAATTTTTTAATCCAGTCTTTTGTGGATGGGCACTTGGGTTGCTTCCACATTTTAGCTATTACAAATTGTGCTGCTATAAACATGGGTGCACATATGTCAGAGTGATATGATGTTTTTTTGATACTGGTTTCATAAGACACTAAATTTTTATCTGTGATTGGATGTGTTTCAGATCTTCTATTTGATTGTATTTGATTATCACAGTGCCAGTTTGTTTCAATTATCTTAGCTTTAAAATATACTTCAATGTCTGATAATTATCATCATTATCTTTGTTTTAGCTCTTCTGACTTAGTGTATTAGTCAAACGTTTTCCATATCAATTCACATTTGCATGTAATGTAGGTGATCATATTTTCTACACCCCAAATTAGAACACGATTAACACATTTAAATGTGGTCATCATAATGTTGTCTTTCCCAAGCATAAAGTTGTACGCATGATAGTTAATTGTTGACTAAAAGAATAAATAAGGTCAAGGCTTTTTGATAAGCTTATAACTTCTATAGAAATTAGTTTTTTGTAATAAGATAGCTCTTCTTTTGCATGTTAAGATAAAAATCCTAAAGTTTTTTCTTATTGTTTTATTTTTGTCTGTCAAGGAGCTTTTATGAAGGTTAGAGAGAAGCTGTGTTACCCACTAATTGCGAAGCCCAATTAGTTATTGAGAGTTACAAAGTATTGAATCAGAGTTTAACTAAAGTCAAAGCTGCAGGAATTAGTAGCAGCAATACTAATGAATATTCAAAGTTGATTAAGATGCAAAAACATCCAAACATGCTTCAAGTATCAGCTATAATATGGAGTAATTAGGTAGCAGCTACTTGAAGCAAATTTTTGAAAGTCATACTTTTTTTGATTGGAAGGTTTTTTAGGAGGATCACTTTTTTCAAAAAGGCTCAATTGACACTTTCTGATTTAATTAAAGTACAGACATATACAAACATGTATGCAAATATTAATCATTAATCATATTCAGCTAAATGAATCCAGCTGTTCTGGTGAGATGAGATCACCAAATAAAGGGCATTTAATGTATTCTTAGAGGTAATTCTTAAACATTATAAAAATGGAATTATTGGTCTAAGATCTTACTCATGGGGTATTCAGAGGTTATTCAATCTATCTTTCTATTTCAAAGTGAAACTAAATCCATATCTAGCAGCAATATGATCTTAATCCTACTAAAGAAAAAAATGGTTATTGAAACACTTAAGGAGCTTTCCACCCCTACTCCCTAAAGAGACAATCACAAAACCTCACTGAACTCATATCAGTGTCTTCGATTTTTTTATTTGCATATAGATATACAGTTTTAAAGAAATGTTCCGAGGTCAATACACATTCAGTAAAATCTCCTGTACCTTCTGTACCATATACTACAACATCAAGAATTGATAATCCATTAATTCATTAATATTTAATTGAAACATTCATTAAAACTTTTTGGCTCCCTCAGGTGACCTTGAGGCTATAAAATGCTTTGTAATTAAATATTCAATTATTTTTATTACTTTACTAAGCCTGGAAACTTAGTTTGGCTGAACTCTAACTGAGCCAGAAATTATAATTGCATAAGTTTTTAACATACTTACTGAGAATAACCTTTTCATGAACTTAGAAATATCTATTTTTATACCAATGAACCTGATCCCTAAGTTTACACCCTGTGTTTACTGTTTGCTTGTGGTATGGCCTCTAGTTTCCTATGCCTCAGTTTCCTATGTTGTAAGTAGCATCAATAGTAGCTCCTGTATCA
Organism: Dinomys branickii; assembly: GCA_004027595.1. Classification (NCBI taxonomy): domain Eukaryota; kingdom Metazoa; phylum Chordata; class Mammalia; order Rodentia; family Dinomyidae; genus Dinomys; species Dinomys branickii. Next base: position 42,372 of record PVLD010016610.1, on the reverse strand, counting down.
TGGGAATTAAATGAAATAATTCACATGAAGGAATTAGCACCTTATTGGTACAGAGTAAACCTTGACTACAGGTGAGGTACTATTGTTATTGATTACATAAAGCATATAACCATGGGCCATGGATCAAGCTTAACAATAAGAAAACCAAAAGAATGTAATTATGTGCTTGATTGGTGCATACTGTAAGCACCAGAGAGATTAAGGAGGTGGATATCAAAGGTTTCATGGAGATGTGTTTTGAATTTATACTTAACTGATGTACAGAGAATGATGACTGTAGAGGAAAAGGTATACAAGGCATATAATGAAAAGAAATAAAAGGAAAGTGAGCCTTGAAGGGTCATTAAAATAGTTGATCAGAATATCAGAGTATCACTTAATTGAAAATCTCACTCTGCCTTCCCAAAGTAGATTTTCAGTTTATCTGGATAGTAAATGTTCTCTCCAGAACATGGTTTGTTCTACATGTGTATTGTGGTGTGTGTGTGTGTGTGTGTGTGTGTGTGTGTGTGTGTGTGTGTTTATGTGTGTGTAATGTTGTTTATTAATTTTTCAATGGTTTACATGAATTATCTCATTTAATAATTATTACCACCCTATTAGAGTGTTAATACTATTGTTAACACCAGTTTCATTTTTTTTAGCCAAGGTAAGTAAAGGAGAAACTTACATCCAGTTAAATGCTTTAGCTATGACACCTATTTTATTGATTTAAACCTCATGTTTGGATTCGAATGCCAAAGACTGTAATTGTCTAAGTAATACAGAAAATTGAGGAGTCGAATTTAATAGTCTACTTTATTTTCAGCTAAGATACTGAAATTAGGTTTTCTTGTTATTTTCATGTTTTCTTGTATACGATTATGGATAAAGTGAGGATTTATTATTTTAGGCTCACTCAGAGGTGATTTGATGTTTTGAGGTCTAATTGCATATTAGACACTGTGGTTGACTTGGGTGAAAAAGAAGTGGTTTCCCTGGGCTTGCGAGCCACATGTGACTTTGTAAAATATGTGCATGTAAACTAAATGTTCATCTGATAAAAGAATGAAACGGAATGGTGGTCACTAGAGACTCAGAAGGAGGGGGTGGAGCAGGAAGGTAAAGAAGAGGTACTAAGCACAGCTGGATAGGGATTAGTTCTCCTTTTCCATAGCACAGTAGGGTAACAATTGGTTAAAATAATCTATGATATATTCCAAAATAACCAGAAAAGTATGAAAATTTCCAACATATATGATGATTAATGTTTGAGGAGACAGAAATACTTATTACCCAGTTATGATTATTACACACTGCATGCATGTGTGGGAGTTTTGTATAATACCCTATATATAGGTACAAATAAGTCTCAAAAATAACAATAAAACAACAAGTACAAGTCTTGAATTAAATATAAAATTTTATCATTAATTGTCTTCATGCTGTGTCCTCTGAAAGATACCAGGAGTTACTGAAATGTAAGGACACAAGGGAGTGCTCTTATGAATAACAAATAAAATATTTTACAGTGTGTATAGTGTACAGGACACTAACATCTGCCAGCTGTCACACATTAATTTAACTTATTGTATTAAATTCTGGAGGCATGGGCTGTAGCACAATATAGTAGTGAAAAAATGGATGCTGAAATCACAGTCCTGAATTAGAACCTCAGCTCAGTTACTTTCTAGTTATGTGATCTGGGATGATTCACTTACTACCTCCAAACCAAGCCTTAGTTTTACTATGTATAAAAAGGGAAAATAATAGTACCTTTACTTCATGGAGTTATTTTGAGAATTACGCGAGATATAACATACAAAAAGATTTCTAATTTTCACTCTTGGACAGGTTGGTTACCTCTATGCTCTAGGCTGGGCTATGTCTCTTCCATACAAGCACTGTATAGATGACTCACCTCCATCATTGTCCAAATTGTCTCCACAAAGCATTTCCATGACAACGTTGCACCCTGACCCACTCCAACCCACCTGGCACACACAGTGCCAACCATTTTGATCCAGTGTGCAGCGTCCATTTCCAAAGCAGAGGCCTGGGCATCCATCTGAAAAGACAATAGAGAGTAACAATCACAGAGACATCAGATACGGATTGGGCCACAGTGATGTACCTGTCTATGGGGAAGCGTTTAATCATCCAGCCTCCATTTAGATGTGGTGTTGAATAAATGGAAGAGGCACCTGCTTACTTGTAAAACCTTTCCAGGGAACTTGTTATCCCTTCTTTTGCAGTGTTTTTCCTCAGAGAGCCAATTAAGCATTATTAATACTACCCCCAATTCCGAACTTCTGCTTCAGATAGGATGAAAACTATGGTGGGGACAAGAAATGTTTTTTGTTTCTTTTCAAAACACATATCCCCTCATCTCAATCAAAACTGGATGCTTGGTGCTGTACCTGCTTATGGCCAGTAAATTGGCAAAATATAACACTTTCTGTGAGGAGAAAGTTTTCCTAACTACTAGCCTGTGCAGATTTTTTTCTTTGTGATACACTATTTTAGAACTTAGCTACCTTGGTATACAGACCCTACTGTGAAGTATTTTTTCATTTGGTGCCTTAGAAATGTGCTGCAACTGCTTTGCATCTATTTCACATTTCAAGATTATTATTAATCCGAGAGTTAAAGGTGGAAAGTTTTACTTTTCCCTGGTATCTCCAATGTGATGCCTATAATAATTATTACAGTAAGTGCTCAGCAAATGTTTATGGAATGAGTGCATGCCAGATTTAGACTTTCAGAATTCTGGAGAATAACAGGAAAAACACAGTTAGTAAGAAAGTGTAATATTTCAGTGAATTTTTAAATTTTTAATTTTTATTAGTACATAGACAGTACCTATTCACCATGATACATGGAATCATGTATTGCGAATGAGTCAGTGACTTTCATCCACTGCTAAAATACCAATACTGACAAGGGTCTATCTTTACACTTGTTTCTTTTTCTTTAATATTATTTCTAAAATGTTCTACTCTTTCTACCCATAGTTCAGGGTTAGCGTCTACTGCAAGGTGACTGTCCATGTGCCAATGATGAGTAGCAGATAGAGACATTAATAACAGTGTGTGTCTTCTGGCTACTGTCCAGGCACAATACCAGGCTAGACTAGGATTTTACTGGGAATAATAATAATTAAGATTCTTTGCATTTTTTGTCTTTGAAAGAAAATTTCAGAAGTATAAAAAGGGAAAAAATAAGTGTGTAAAAATCTATAGAAGTAACCCAGTGTTCCTCCCAAATGCTTTCCAAGCAAGCATTAAAAGGCCAGAGGGGAAAAATTTTGAAATAAAATGACAGATGGCTGTTAAAAATATGAAAAGTTTTTATATATAGTATCCACAAATCATGACATAGGATGAATGACACGGGCTTGAGAAGGAAATTTATCTGGTTCAATTCTACTGGATAGTCAAGGGATAAGGAGATATTAGGGACAACTTAAGATGTGTTCAGATTCTGAGGCTTAGATGACAGAAAGCACTAGGATAACTGACCAAAACAGTCCTTGTCTATTCCAAAGGTAGATCTTTGGAGAGATGAGTGATGACATATGTCTCAGGGGATTATTCTGTAAAGGGTCCTTGTACGGACTTAGAAATATATTGTGATGTCTTTAAAAAAATTTACTTCTAAAATTAATTTTATTGGTACTCTTTTGCTATACATAATGATCACATTCATCGTAGTACATAATATATCTTGATTCCTCTTTTTTGCCCCATTCACCTGATCTCCCTTCAATCCTTCTTCCTCTCCTTATTTACAAGGGAAAAAGGGAAAAAAAAGAGCATAGAAGGAAAAAATGAAAACAAAGCCTCTCTTATGTGAAAGGCACAGTTCAGCTGTGTTCTTCAGCCTAGTTTATGTAGTAATTATGGCTGTGCTGTGCACAGATACACAATTGCATAGAACTCAATAACAACATAAAGAAAAATATTGCTTAAAAAGACTTATCAGCCCATTCTATACTTGTCAGAAAGTGACTCTTAAATGTTGGAAAAATAAATTACCTTTCAACTCAATTATTACAGTATGATCCTGAAAATATTACACTTCAATAAGGTTGCCAAAAGTAAAAAGAAAAAACTCGTAAGAAAAAATATCCCAAATCTACACCACCACCTTTCTTCTCCCACATGCATATTTTTGCTTAAAACATATTTGTGTTATAAAATTGATGAGAAAAGTCTTACCTCGAACAGCATCTAAGTAGTGAGCTAAAAGGGGGGGGGGAGGAGAATGATTGAGTGAATTTCTGAGAAACCAAAACTATACAACATATATTAATGGTTTACCATCTGCTGCCTGGGAGGAGAACAGCAAACTGTGAACTGTTGAAATGCCTGAAGCCCGAAAGTTGGTACACTGGTTTGCACAGTTTGTGAATAATATTTTCTGTGGGAAAGATATTAATGGTCTTTCTGCAAGAGACTCTATTAGGCTTCCTAAAAAGAGTGTCATATTTCACTAAAAGTATAAGAATTGTATTTTACATTTCAGTAATAACTTTTGTGAAAGAGCATTAGCTTCAACCTCTTATTAGTAATATCTTTCAGCAGGAGTTCTGGAGTAACCACCTTGGTTAATCATTACAATATTTAAATCCTCTTATGTAAAGGCCATAAACTTACTGTAGTACAGGAATATAATTACTTAAGCTGCATCTGAATCTCACCCCCCACCACCTTTTTAATGGATCTTAAATATTTTCCATAGTCACAGAATAAGGCTTACAGTACCTTTAGTAGAGTAATAATATAGTTTATTTATTAAGATTATATTCTATTTTTATTATACATTACTTTGGCAGGTCCTGATCATTAGAACAAAGTCCTTCATCTAAAAATGAGAGCTGTACTAGAGACTACTGGGGACAAACCCCACAAACAATGAACTATGTGTTCAGAAGCTCACTGTTGCCTTTGTTCTATATCACATGCTTTTGTCTAGTCTTGGAATGTCACTGAACACTGTGACCCATTTTCCTCTGCTGAACAATTGCAATTGTATGTGTCCTTCTGTATATGCAAGGGACATTTTTGTGGCAGATATATGTCAAAGGATTTTATTTTCTAAAGAAAGAAAGTGTTTTCTAGTGGAAATCTTAATTATTACAAATGTCTTTCATAGTGTGAAGATCACATGGTAGAATAATTATTACATAGGCTTTTCAGAGCTACAGACTGTTCTATGCAGTGTCCTGAACTTTGTGAAACTGATAATAAGAGATGTGAGAGTCGGTATTTCAGTACAAATTCTATACTACCAAATAAGGATAAACAATTTAACACAGAGGTTCTATCGGTGATAGGTCAGGAATGCTTTCTTCACGTACATTAAAGACAGCCTCTAATGATATCAAATGGCCCCTGTTGAAGTAGTCCTATTTAATGAAATTGCCTCTAAGTGCTTTAAACTGAAACAACCTATACTGCTCAGAAGGAAATATGGGCAGTGCATATTACCTTCACAACACAAGCATGTCTCATATTAACTAATGACACTTTATTCCAATGAATCATCTTTCATTTGAGTAATTCAAAGCACTTGAAAGCAGAAAACATAAAGAATACTGAAGTAATGAGGAAGGAAATGACACAAGAAATAAGTAGGTTATTATCAGTGAAAGACAAAACTTCCTAGCTCACAGCTCTTTAAAACTTGTAGCCAACACTCCTCTACTTCCCCAACCTCAAATTCTACTAAAACCCTGCACTCAACTCCCTAGATTGTTCTTAGCTTCAATTAGTCCAGTTTATGTTGTCCAAAATATGGTAGTACTTACCGATCGTGCAGTGGTCGCCCTCCCATCCGGGGCTACACTCACATTTTCCGTCTTTGCATTGGCCATGTTCAGCACAGTGAGAATGACAAGAGCGTTCCTCACAGGTTGGTCCTACCCATCCTTCCTCACATTGGCAAATTCCCCTTGAGCACACCCCGTGGCTACCACACTCCACGGTACAGAGTTCTGTGGGGAGTTCAAAGAACATTTAGCAACATATTTTGTTGGAGGCAGCATAGTCTTTCCAAAAGTCGCAGGAATTGACAAATATCCTAGCCTATATATTAAATATGTATGAATATTTTACACAAACAAAATATATAAAAATGGTCAAAGCACTCTAACATTTAAGTGAATATATAAGGAGCAATGTAAAAAAAGTAGTTAGGTCTCCATGTATAAAATAAACTAAGCCCAATTGATTTCAAGGAGTCATAGAATGTTAGTGGCCTTTAAGCATCAGAAATGGAGTGAATCCCCATAGATGCCAAGGAGGTTTCCCCCAAAATTTGCTAATATCACAGATAATATTTCAGGGATTTTATAAGCTCAGGAAAATAGTGCCCTAAGTCAAGTCAAGAAAATGATTAGAAAGATAATACATTTCTAATACCATTCATAATATACAAAAAGTAAGCTGCTAATGACAGTAATCAACCAGTTTCTCTGATCACACAATCAATATTTGCATTTATTTAAGCCTATAAAATGACTGTTGGTTGATTAAAGTACACAGCCTTCTTAACCTGAAATGTTATTCAGTATTAGCCGATATCATGATGGTGTGTATTGACTCTGTGAAGTTCTCTCCTTTGTCCCTTTGACTTTTTGATGAGAAATGTTGAATATTAAAATAACGTCAGTAGAGAAACCACAATTAAAGCTTGATAAGCCTCTTTCTTGATTTAATTTACTTGTGGAAGAGGGAGAAGTGGGTTATTGAAAGAACTGAACAGGCTTGGGGCTTAATGGTCATGTGTCCTTGGAGAAAAAGAGTGTTTCAGAAGTTCAGTTGTCTTTTTCATATTATGAAACTGCTTTTATATATTAAGAGGCATTGAGGTGCAATGATACTAAGAAATTCTGTAGTAGCAGAGTAACTTTTCAGTAAGTGACAATCTTTTTTTTCTGATAAGCCTATTGTTATGAAGTCTACTATAATCTAGATCAGTGTGTTCACAAGTATTCTTTGAAGGTTGGGGAGTGATGGAAAGAATAATACATTTTAAGTGATGATACCTACATGTTTGATACTCTGTTTAATAGCTATGTACCCCTGGACAACTTATCAACCAACGCCCTTAATCTCTGCTCGATGCTTACAATTCTAAGAGTTATTAGGCAGATTTAAGATACATTTCTAGAGGTAGAACCAACAGAACTTACTCAAGATAGGATATAGGGGACAGAGAAAAGGGAAAATAAAATTTTGCTATTAAAGAAATGGGAAAGGCTGGGGGAAGAATAAGGGTGTATTATCAGTTAAATTAACCTTGATATTTCTCTCTCTCTCATACACAGTTCTGGAAAGCTAGGGATAGAAACAGAAAATTGGAAGTCTTTAGCATACGGGTGGTATTTAAACACATAAAACTGGTTGACATCCCTAAGTGAGATAGAAGAAGAACCTGAAGAATCAATCCTGAAATATTCATGGATTTAGAGACTAGATATTCTGCTATGAGTATACACAATTATTAACTGTGCATTAAAATGAAAATTCAAAAGACCAAACAGAAAAAGCCACCACAAAAGCCCACTGGGAAGGAGAGGAGAATGAGCGACAGGAGTAATTCCAATGAGATTATGGTGTAACCACAACCTAAAGAGAACATTTTTTCAAGGAAGAAGGGGTTAACTATAATTCAATTTGCTGAGACGTCATGTAAAACACATTCAGAGAAGTGTCCATGGAATTTATCAACATGGAAATTGTTGGCAACTGTAGGAAGATCTATATTGATAAAGTGGTAGTTATAGAGCCCGACTGGAACGAATGAAAGAGAGAATGGAAAACTGCTGAGGATCACCATATTATAGGAAAAGTTTAGGACACAAAAATATAAACTGTGACTTGGACTAACAAATGATAGTTCAGATAGAATTACCTTGAAATAGTCCCATATATTCTGAATGTCTAATGAATAGCCTTGATTGATAATTTTGGTTCTCCTAGTGAATTTATTATTATAATTCTACTCTCATGACATTAAAGAGAAGTGTTCCCCCAAAGACACTAAAAACTGAACTGAAAGGGCCTTTCTAAGATCAGGGAGCTAACTGGCCAAAAAAATCAAGTCAGAACTGACTAAAACAATTAGATGCCAACATTTCCTGTACGTTACTTTGTACAATTAGAAATATATGCATGGAGGCATATATCATCCTGAGTTTTGCCTGAAAATAATAGGACTAGATGAACAATATCAGCAAAATGGCAGGTCAAGCTATTCTTAAACCACCTCAATATAAACACTTAGAAATGTTGGATATAATGAAACAATTTTTTAAAAATGCGTGTCATAGCTCACAAAAAAGAAATCCTCAAATGCCAGAGGCAGAGCATATTCTAAGAGCCACGGTAGTACGCATATGAGTCAATCCTCTGAGCAGCCTCGAGGGTAATTAGAACCAATAATGAAAAGGGGTTGTATATTTATTTCCACAGAGAAAAGATGTGAGATCTTGGCTCTATTCCTGTAGAAAGACAAGACCCATGAAAGGCTACAATCTTGGTTAGATAGTGACAAAGCCTACCCACTCGCACAGAGAGATGGCAAGGAAGCATTGACTATATTTTAAAAAGTAATAATAATAATAATTAAAAAGACAAGAGCCAGAAAATAGTATAGAACTAAAAGTTATCTAATAATGCCACACAAGATAGAGCACCCTGAAGGAAATATTTGTAAATATTTATTATTATGGAGTTAAGTAAGAGATACTTTGCCAAGTATGCATATAAAAACTTAAAGGTGGAATTCTGCTTCTAGTAATATAGGCCAAAGTAATTTTTATCATTTCCTCCTGATGAGAACTAGAAAATATGGTAAAATATACGTTTTCCTTATTTTAAAGATATTAGGGTTCACAAAACAGTGATATATTACTGTGTCAAGTTCCCAGGAGAAAAGGAAACCAACAGACGTGAGTCTGAAATTCATGGATGTTTTCCTGTAGTGTCTATCAATTGTGGCAGAAGAGGTAACAAAAGCTCAGAAGCTGGGTAACTGTCAGTCTCACGGGGGCAGAAAAATATTGAATAGATAATGGCTAAGATTTTTCCAGCACTGAAAAAGTCATTAGAAGCAAAATATAAGGCACAAAAAAGAAAAAAAGGGCAAATTCAAAACCACAGACAAGTACTTTACTAACTGATATAATGAGAAAACAACAAACAAAAACACTGTAGAATTTCGACCAATGTGATTAACATATTTGATGTAACTGACATAGAGAACAATGCAACAAGTGGCTACAAAATCCACCTATAGGATTTTCAAACACCTATAGAATGCTTACAAATGTTAACCATATGCTGGGCTATAAAACAAATCTCAAAGTATTTCAAAGTACTAAAATCATATATACCATGTTTTCTGCCTACTACAGTTTGAAATCAGGAACAGAAAATGACTATAAAATCAATATATGTTTCAAAATCAAGAATATATTTCTGAATCAACTAGAAAAGAAAGTAGAAATCATCGTGAAAATTAAAGTAGTTTGAAATAAAAAAATGAACATACTGCACTTAAAACTTGTATATGTAACTAATTCCATGTACATAGGAAATTTTATATGGCAGCAAGGAAAACCAATCCAATAATAATGACCTAAGCATCAATTCTAAGAAATTAAATAAAGAAGAGCAAAGCAAACTTAAAGAAAGTAGAAGAGAATAATAATTATAAGAGTAGAAAGCAATAGGAACAAATACTGTAGAATGAATAAACAAAGCCATTAATTCATGATTTTCACAGACCAACAAAACTGAAAAATCCCTATGAGAACAGATCAAGAAGAAAATATAGAATACCTTATGGCCAAAATTGGAATAAAAAGCTGACATGTCCATGGTTATTACAAGTGACTTTTTGTCAATACATCTGAAAATTTTGATGAAATGGATTATTCCCAGAAAAACACAATTTAAATGGAAACAATACAAGAAAAAGGGAAAACTGAATAGTTTTCAAAAATGACCATAATTCACAATGAAGAATATTCTCATAAAAATTCCAGGCTCAGATAACTGCACTTGTAAATATACTATATTTTTAAGGAAGAAAAACTGAATGAACTTTTTCAAAGATTAAAAAAAGAAGCACTTATAATTGGCTTCATGAGATCAACATAACCCTAATATACAACTCCAACAAGCATGTTAGAAGAAAGAAATACAGACCAATCTCACATATACTGATACAAAAAATCTAAGCAAATATTGATATAGAAAATCTAGCATTATTTAGGAAGAATCAGTATCATAATCAATTTGTACTTATTTCAGGAATATAAGGAAAGTTTAACGTCAGAAAATTAGTCAGTATAGTTAACCACATACATGAAATGAAAGAAAACTCGTGATTCTCCCTATAAATGCATGAAAATTATGAAACACTGCAAAAATATAAAAAAATCATTTATGATAATAAGTTATATCAAAGAGTCTAAATCTGGTAAGAATCACCAACAAAATACAGCAAACATTTAAAAATGTGATGTTGAAAACTTTTCTTATATTAAGACTGAGAAGAGTCCCATATTACTATTTCTATGCAACTTAATTGTGAAGGTTCCAGTAAATGAATATAAGATAAAATGTATAAACATTAAAAGGAATGAAGTTATCATTTTTCAAAGACAGGACTATGTGCAAAGCCACAAAATAATCAACATAAATAATTTTTAAAGTAAAAAATGATACTATTAATAGATGATATTGGATACTAGGCTAATATACACATCTATATAACAATAGCACACAATGAGAAAAAATTGAAAATACCATTTACAAGTTTACCATGACATCAGAAAAAAACCTAACAAAATATGTGTAAGACATATACTAAAAATATAAAAATTTGTTTTATTTTATAGAGAAAAATAACAACAAAGACAAACACAGACAACACAAGCACTAAAAATGACACAGAATTTCAATACAAGATGATAGGTGATTAACAGTGGTTGTTTGAAAGAAATTAGAAAAGACTTAGAAAATGGTATTATGTTTATGGTTTAGAGAATTCTATTTGGAATGATGCCAGTTTTCCCTAGGTTATTCTGTAGGTTCAATACATTATCAATCAATATCTCCACAGCTTTGTGTGTGTATATGTGTGTATTTGTGTGTGTGTGTGTGTGTGTGTGTGTGTGTGTGTGTCTGTGTGAGAGAGAGAGAGAGACAGAGACGGGGGGAATTCTGATTAGCTAAAGAATGAAGTATAGCAAGGTGAAATGTACTGTAGCTGATGGCAAGACTAATGAACAAAGCATAAGAAAGTAATTTCCTGATATTAGGGTAGACAAAAATTTAAAGAATACCCCAAAATTCTAAGTATAAGTGTAACAAATACTGAATTGGACTGCACTGAATTTAAGAGCTTCTTATCAAAAGGCAGAGAAAAGACATGCTACAGAGTGGTAGAACATATGCACAGCACAAATAACTGAAAAAAGAGTTTATAGTTGAAACATGGAAAGAACTCTTTCAAATTAATAATAAAGACACACGAGTTGTTAGAAAAATGGGCGGAGACCTAACCAGGAACTACACAAAATAGGAAATACAAATGACCTAGCACAGATGGGAAAGTGCTTAGAATCATCATATCACAGGGAAGTACAAACTGAAATAATGATGAAACACATACCCACAAGAATGATTAGAATTTAAATGACTGACAGTAACAGTAATACGTTTTGGTGCCAATGTGAGGTAATATGAAATCTCATACACCACAGGTGGTTGTGTAAGTCGTATGACTGCTTTTGAAAACTATTTAAAATTATCTTCTAAAGTTACATATATGTATACTCTGTGACTCAGCAATTTCATTTCTTAGTATTTTCTCAACAGATTGCTAACAAGACAACATTCATCAAGATATATGTGTAAAAATGTTCACTGCAGAATTAATATGTACTAGACAAAAATGAAAACCTCAAGTACTCACTAGCATTAAAATTAACAATGAATTGCAATAGTCATTTGAAGTAATGATACATTTTAAGAAGAATGAATGCTTTATAGCAAGATTTCATTATACACTATGGATAAGTATAAAAAAGTAATGTTGAATGATAGAAATTAAACACAAAGTCACACATGTATAAGATTCATTAAAGTCATCAAAAAGCAGGCAGGTGTTAGGAGTTGGGTAGTCACCTGGGAAAGAAAGTGGAAGGAAATTGAGAAGTGGCAGACAGGTCCCTCTGCAAGCACTATCCTGTATTTTTACATGGGTTAGCAGGTATTTCATCTTTTGATGACTTACTGAGCTATATAATTTTGTGTTCAGTGCTTTTCTGTATCTGTCTTACATTTTAATAGAATATTAAAAATTTGAGCATAACAACAAAAGAACATTAGAATAGGTAATTTTATATCTAGAAAAGATGGAAAAAGAACAAAGGTAATCCATTCAACCAAGGAAAGGAAGAAAGGGAAGAAAAGCCATGGAAGAAACTAAATATTGGGAGCAGGAGACATAAAAGGTGATAAGGCATAAAGTCAACCTCAGTTATTCCAGTACGTAAACACCAATTGAACTTGCAATTTCAAAGAAAGAGGGTGTGGAATTGCATAAAAATAAAATCGAGTGTGTTCCTTCTGCTAAGAGGAAGTGTGCTGAAAACATACTAACACAGAAAAATTGCTAAGGGAAGGAAAAAGCACAATAGAAGAATAGCAACGAAAAAAACTGAGGTCACTATAGTATCAGATGAAGCAGACTTCATGGTATAAAGTATTATTATGGATAAAGATAGTCATTATATGATGATAAAAGGAAAAATTCACCAAGAAAATGTAACATTGCAGACCCTATATGAAAATGTAATTTGAAAACATATAAATCAAAACCTGACAGACTTCTAGTAAGGAAGATGATTTTACAATAATTAATAAGAAAATTAGTAGCAATATAGGAAAATTAAATAGAATAATTAATAATTTTACTATAATGGACATCTACTCAACCTTAAAGCAACACAATATAGATATTCTGTTCAAACACCACTAAAGTAAAAAGATTAGTCCACAAAGCATTTCTCAACAAATGGCAAAGATTCCACATCACGTAATTCACTCAGTGTTAGCAAAATATAACAAAATTAGTAATCAATAAACAAAAAGATAACAAAAGAAAAATTCCAGAAAGCTGTTCTTAATGTATGTGTTGCTGAAGCAAGCACAGAAAGGCATTCTTTAAAAGAAAACATTTTGAAATAAATAATGGATTACATTTAAAAATTATATTGGAAATCAAGAAAATACTCCTTGTAAGAGAGATGAGATGCAGCTTAATAGCTTAGAAGAAATTTATAGCCCAGAGCACATTTAATAGAAAAGAAGAACAAATGAAATTCAGTGAGAAAAGTGTCAAGCTCAGGAGTTTTGAATAGTGCTCCCCATATGAATACATGAAAGAAACCATGAAGGTCAGAGAAAAATTTAATGACATTAGAAACAAACAATAGAGAAGTTCAACAAAATCAAATTTGGGTATTTGATAGGAATAGCAAAACAGAAAATTTTGGCAAGAAAAGGAAACATGCAAATAAATGTTCAAGATTAAAATTTAAAAGTGAATAAGAGAATGCTATTATCTTTATGCCAAAAGGTCTGAAACCTTAAATGAAACAGATATTTTCCAAAATTAAATGGACTTGAGAAGAAATAGAAGAGACGAATCTACATTAAAATATTAAAAATGGCCAAGAAGGCTTTATAGGTGTATCTTGCCACATTTTGAAGGGACAATCACTAAAAAGGGGGTGGAGCTTTCTGAGTCATTATTTCCCAAAAAGGGTAAGAAAAGATGGGTCAATCTCATTTGCAAATATGAATACAAAAATATCTAATAAGATACCTGAACACCAAATAACAACAGTCATACACTTACACATACACACACGCACATACACATACTCCAAAGTAGAAATCACAACCAAGTACACATGAATGCTAAGACAGTTTAACTGTAGAAACATCTATCAGTATAATTCACCATTGCATTGATCTCTTTTACTTGAGTTCATTTCATAATAATTAAAGAAAAACTATAATTGTATATGCAGAAAGAACACTAAAATTTATTTCCTATTTATGACAGGATCTCTGTTGTAGTCAGAGTTTTCAAGGGAACAGATTTAATGCAAGACACATAATTTATAGGATTATTGTATAATATTCACCCAGAGAGTCAAATGCAGAAATGTGCAAGCAGTCTGCCCATGCACTAGAAACCCAAAGAATTCAGCTGAGGGCATGGATCCCATGGCAATGTCCTGCACATCTACTTCAGCTGAAGACCTAAAGACCTAGAGCTCATGGCAATGTCCTCCACAAGGCCAACCGAAGGCCGAGAGCCCACGACACTGTCTCATGCAAGTTTGTATCAAGGATTTGTAGTGGGAAGGCTCAAAGGTCAGTGGTGCAAACTAGAAAGTCTGCACCATTGGGATGAAGAATCTGTGCCAGCAGGCTGAGGGATCTGCACTAGAGCCAGGAAGCTTTGCTCAAGGTAAGGACAAGAACTGCCCTGAAAAGAACCACAGCTATCTACAGTGACAGCCCAGACCTGAGCTCCTCTGCTGATGAAAACAGCTGCATTCATATCAGAAAGACCAGCATGACAAGCTTCTCTATGAGAATCAATAGCACACCCCTTTCCCCTCCAGTTCTCCTTTTTGTGCTGCTGGCAACAATCCTCATGTAGGCCATCCACTCCCAGAACCAGGCTGATTCAGCTCAGGTGGGTGTTACAAGTTGACCTTTAGTTAGTCCACCACAATCTCCTACCAAAATAGTAACTTATAAATTATGATGAGAGTTACCAAGATCCCAGAGTAAGCATTATACCTAGTTATAGAAAATTAGGGTATTCTTCTTAAAGTCAGAGAAAGTACAGTACCAGAATTAACTACTACTTCTAGTTCAGTGTTGTACAAGAATTCTTAGCTAGCACAACAAAACAACCAAAATATAAAATGCCTGGGAAGACAGAGACAAAATTGAATGCATAGGTCAATTATGAAAACTAACAGAGAGGGTAACAAAGTTACTACATGTAAGGCAATAAGCAAAATAAAACCCCAAACCAGCATGCCTCATGTCAGGTACAGGCAATTAGAACCTGTACATTTTAAACGACCCCATTCACAATAATAGCACATATAGAAAATACACTTGAAAGGTCTTCTAAATAAACACTCAAAAGAACACATAAAAAGATCCAATCAATGGTGAAGTATGTTGTTCTCTGTTCACGACTCACAAACCTCAGTATTGTTAGAACGTCACTTTTCTGCTGAGAGTTCTATAAATTCAAGGAAGGAATTCTCTCCCTTCCCAGGCATTTTATATTTCGGTTGTTTTGTTGTGCTAGCTAAGATCTCTTGTACAACACTGAACCAGAAGTAGTAGTTAATTCTGGTACTTTACTTTCTCTGACTTTAAGGGGAATACCATAAAAAGTCCTCACATTTTTCATAGAGCTTGAAAATCTCTTCCTAAAATCCATACGGAGCAGAAGAGATCAAGAATACAAGAAAAGTTTGAAGTATATCAATTAGTTCATGTTTGTATGTCCTAACAACGTCCATTAGTAGAAAAATGGCTAGTATGTGTTAGTATATTCATGCAATACAAAAATATGTACATTAACTTTAATAATGTAGAGACAAATGGCTCAATATGAATAAACCTTAAAAACAATGATAAAAGAAGAAAGGAAATCATTCATATGAATTTTAAACACATGCAGAATAAAACAATACATTTTATAAATACAAACATACTTGGAAAAGTATAAAAATGCTTATGAAAATGATTAAATTTAGGATACTCATTGAGTATCCTAGCTACATTGAGTATTACAAATGTATATATATATTAAAACATGACACTTTATTCCCATTAATATGTATAAATAAAATAATGATAAAAATCACTGGAAAGGCTATATAAAGACTATATTTGTTACTTAAAAAGTAGTATTTTCACTTGCTCATTATGTTATTTCATATGTATGAAATATTTAGTAATAATTTATAAAGCTAAAAATTAGTAAGAAACAACTACCATTACAGTAGCTGTACTGAATAAATAGGGGCAGATATAACTTAATTTAACTGTTGCACTTGACACAAAGGCCTTCACAGACAGAAGCCACAAACACTAGTGTGATTTACAGTGTCAGCACCACAAGTGTCCAGGTGGGAAGCAATACCCTCATGAGTAAGGGTGTCCACTAAGAAATAAATTACTGCAAATGGAGCAGCAGATCTTAAGCAATAAGCATTCCTGATTTTTCACTGCAGCAACATTTATGCAATTGTATTCCATTCTAAATGCAGTTTCTGGCCTGATTCTAAGTTTTTTAATCCCAATCTTATAATCAGCAGTGTGGCTGGTGTGCAGGAAAGACTAAGAGAAAACAGATGCTGGCAATTTTATAATTTATAAACATGAAAGAAATGATATTCACTGTGATATGTTTTGCCTCATGAGTACTTCCATTCTATGTGTAATATTTTCTATCTGCTTGAAATACATTAACATTACAGTCTACAAAACATGACAAAAGAATGCTAAAGTATAAACATTCTTTTCTGCAAATGTATTGGAAAGGAACATGAAAAATATAAGCAGACACTTTAAAGTTCTACTGAGACATTTCATTTTTAATAAGTTTCTTTATGTATGTCAACAATGAAGAGTACTTGTATAAATTAAACTAGGATGCAACTGGAACCCTTCTTTGTTACATGCTGACAAAGAACAGCTTGATTAAATAGTAAATCCTTCACAGCCTCCATCAGAGCCATTTCTTTGAGATTTACTCTTTAGACAAAATTTCCTAGTGAAGTAAATTCTATTATTCTTGACATTTCAGCTTTGCCCAATATTGGGCAATAATAATATTGAGCACCCTACAATATTAAATCTCATTATCAAATTCTAAAATATACATTTATGTAAAAATGCCAGCACTGCTACATAACATTCTGAAAACGGAAAGAATATCACTTATGTAAAATTTGATAAAACATTAGAAGCTATCACGTATTCACTCCCCCCGTAACTAGTAAGACCAATAAAAGATCAAAAAAGCATTATCCTGGGAAGGAGCATCTGGAATTGGGAATGGCTAACCCGGCTCATGGACTGGAAAAGTTTTTACAATATATGTACCAGGTTCCTCACTAAAATCAAGGAATGAATCAACCAAGAGTAACATATATTATTAAGAGCTAAAGTTTGTATAGTCTATATTGTTTTACCAGCTATCTGAATGATTTTCATTTTACTACTTTCAATTCCTTCTTTCACTCAGCAGAAGATATTCCACGAGAGAGTTGGACTATTATAAGCCCGTGTGAATTCTATAGAGCACAGATGAATACACAGGGGCACACATACACATATGCGAGCACAAATGCATTGATGGTCCCTCTAACCCTGAAAAGTAATATTTAAAAGTACTATTTGATGACATATCATATTTATTTTACTTTTGCAGTACTGGAGATTGAACCAAAAGCTTTGTGCCTACACTGTATCACTGAGCTACAGCTACAGCACTTCTTAATTTTTTTTTTCAGGCAGGGTCTCGCTAAGTTACCTGGGCTGGCTTCAGACTTGCAGGTCTACTTTAGCCTCCTGAGTAGCCGGGATCATAGGTATGTAGCCCCATGGCCACCAATTTCGATTGTATTACATACCATTAAATTCAATAGAAGCTCTCTCAGTCTTTCCACGTACCTTGCTAAGAAACAGATGTGGCTTCTCCAAGAACTATATGTTTCATTTCCTGTGCACTACAGTTAAAGGCCTGTGTGTTAAAAGTTTGGTACTCGACCTGGTGCTCTTGAGAAACAGTGAAAAATGGAAAAGGTAGGGCCTAGCAGGAGATTTAAGCCATAGTGGGCATGCCTTCCAAGGGGAGTCTGGGAACTTGTCTCTTTCTCTTTCTAATTCCCTGGCAAAGAAGGGGGCAGTTTTGTGCCACCACCACTGCTGCCATAATGTGTCACCTCTCAGAGGTTCAGAAGCAACAGAGTCAATCAATTATGGGCTGAAACCTCAAATGCAATGAGCTAAAATAAACTTTTTTGTTTTAAGTTGATTATCTCAGGTATTTGTTACAGTGACAGAAATCTGACTAATCATATACTGTGTTTGGGAACTGATCCATATTTCTTTTTAACACAGAAAATCTATGACAAAGGCATGACAGTTGTTCCTCAGCCTCAGCATCACAATGATGCTTCAATGTTTTCACAGTCGTAACATTGCCTTCCACCGGAACAGCGATCTGACTGAGGCAGGTACACATTTTCAGTGATCTCCAGCCATCCACATAGCAACACACAAGCTCAGTAACAGGAGCAACATCACCACACTCCAGCCCATACACAGTCTGGAGTCTCAAATTCTTGATAGATTTAAACAAAAATCACAAAGGCTTAAGTGTTTGAAGACCCAGCCTTGTAATGACTTTAGTCTAAATTTCCATGGATCTTGGTTATCACATATGGCCTTGGATTTCCTTTAACTGTTCTTTCACTGATATGAAAAACCTGACAAGACAGGAAAAAACCCAAGCCTGATTTACAACTTTTGAATGCAGTAAAATAGTCAGCAGGCTTTTTCACTACACAGAATTTTTCTTTTGGAATCAATCCTGTTCTTCGTTTTCTAAATAAAACATTCCCCTCTAAAGCTATATATCACCTTTTGCTTAGTTTAGTGATCAGAAACTGGAACCTTTGAAGATAAAGTGAACCTCTACTCATTCATGGTACAGACTGGGAGACTGTGCTTCAGTCCTTTCATTATGAACCTGACACTCTTGCCTATCTACTAGCATGTCCAATGCCAAGGAATGCTGCACTCTGGAGACTTTCCACAAATGCTCATCACTGGACCATCGTAAAAGCATCACCCCCAACGAGCAAATATCAGTTTTGGAAGCTTATCATCTACCATTATTAGTAGTCTATGTGCTCCGAACTGATTGTTTAGCCATATGGGAGTGTGGTTTGCTTTATTCAGAGCCTTAAGGTTAGAATTTCTTAGCAGAATTGGTATCTATCTGCAGTTTGTGACCACATAAAAAGGCAACTGTATAACTATACACAACAACTGCTGTCTACAACAAAAGTTATTGCTATGTCGTCACTCAATTGGCTATTTAAAAAGTTTTTCTTGGTACATTGTAAAGCTACTCTTTATATAAAATATTTGTCACTCATTGTCATAATTTTGTATAATGTTAAAACTGCACTTGGGAGAACTTTCTCTCTATTTTCCTGACTGATATTTGATGTATTTTTTTCTTCTTAACAATTTCTGACAACACTACCTCTTCTGTCTGCAAAATGAATTTTCATGAATTCCCTTAGTACAAAAGGAAATTTTCTACATGGTGTTCTTATAAGGCAATAAGCCACTCCATTTAGCACACAAGTATCCACATTCCCCCTTGCTCTACAAATGACAGACTGAGAGAACTTCAAAAACATATGGAAGCCTCAGAACACATCTGATGCATACTTGAGTGGAGAAGCCAAAGCTGTTTGTTGGAAGGATGCTTCATGCAGGCTGAAAAATTTACCCTAAATAGAAAAGAGCTCACAGAGTTGTCTCACCCTTCCCACCATTCAACACTCTTCTTAAGGGCTCTCCACGCTTTAGAAAGTGAAGCCTAGAGTGCATGAGAGAGATAATACCAGCCATGGGGAGTAAACCTATGCAACTGTGCTGGGCTGCTGCATCCTTAATGTGCTCAAGGTGCTATACAGGCATAGAGAGCAGCTCTCTGTCAAAGTCTTGGGCAAGGGCTGCATACATATTTACAAAACGCCATCATTGCCCAGCAGACCATGCATCCACAATTTATACTTACCCCTATAAATAAATATGACAAGGAGAAAAGAAATACAAAACACCCAGAGCCCACAGAATCCTCAGCATGATAATAAAGGCATAAAAATGCTCTTATGTAAGATCTGAAAGCACAGCTTATTGCCATTTAATTCATTTAGTGTTTTCCTTAATTTATCATTGAAAAGGTTCTTAGTGTCATTTGAACTTTAGGAGACGTGTTTCATATGTTTCCCGAAGCTGGCCACGCCCATTTTTCTAAGGATTAATAACCGAACAAAGAATTTGAATCCACATCTATCCTGTCCCATGATAGGAATATTTTAATGAGGTTATACCACACTGTAGGAAATATATGTGTAAGTAGTGTACTCATGTAGCTACATTTACACATGTAAAATCCTCGACTTTCTCAGTGTCACAAATAGCATGCTAGTCTTCTGGCTAGGCCACTAGCAACATAAAATCAATATGTCTATAATGCATATTTTAATTTCTACTCATAAATTAGTTCTTTCTCCTGACTTCACTCTTTTTTAATATCACAGTAATATTCTTGGTTTCTGGACCGAGATTTTAAGCTGTATTTCATCTTTTTTGTCTTCTTTTTGCCTTATTACCTACTCTATCTGGGTATTTCAATTGTTCTGTTTGCAACTTTCCTTCTCTCTCTCACTGTCTCTCTCTCTCTTGTACATCTTAATATCCAAGTCTGGCCTTTGAATATGTCTTAGGCTGAAATCTTAGTTCAGTTATTGATTAGCTATGTAAACTTGGACAAGGCAATACATTTTTCTGTGCTCTGATTTCTCATCAATAAAATGTGTCTTTTGCAGGATCAAATGAGTAAATATATATAAAGTGCTTAAAGCACTACTGGGCATATAAGTGCTATGTTATTGTGAGCAAATAAAATCATCTCTGTTCTAATATATCTTATAATACCTTAATCATCTTTTGCCTTGACTATCAGCACAGAGCAGATATGCTGGTAGGTAGGATAAGAAGACAAGAGCAAGGCTGGGGGTACCACAATCCTGATCTTCAAATTATACTACAAAGCTGCAGTGATAAAATAACATGGTATTGACAAAACCCCCAGACTTTTGGATCACTGGAAGAGAATAAAAATGCAAAAACAATTCCAGGCACACTCAACAATGTTATTTTTGACAAAGGAGCTAAATGCCTTCCCTGGAGGAAAGATAGCCTCTTTAACAAATGATACTGGGATAACTGGCTACCCACATGCCATAGATTGAACCCAGATCCATATCTCCTGCTATGCACTAAACTAAAATAAAAATAAATCAAATATCTAAACATTAGAACAGAAACAATATGCTGGAAGACAAAATAAGTAAAAGTGTGGAAGATATAGGTGTAGTTAAAGACTTCCTGAACAAAACCCTGGTTGCATAAGAATAATGCCAAAAATCAAGAAATGGGATCACATCAAATTAAAAAGCTTCTGCACAGCAAAGGAAACCACTAACAATGAAGAGATAACCCATAGAATGCAATTTTTTGCCACCTACTTCACAGAGAACTTTTATCTAGAATACATAAAGAACTAAAAAAATTAGACCTCTCAAATATAAAGGACCTAATAAAAATGGGAATCTGAAATGAATAGGCACTTCTCAGGTGAAGAAATACAAATGGCCAATAGACACATGAAACAGTGTTTAACATCACTGTCGTTTGAAACATGCAAATTAAAACAACACTTAGATTTTTTTTCACTGCAGAAAGAATGACTACCATCAAGATATCAACCAATAACAGATGCTGGAGGGTCTGCGGTGAGAAAGAAACCCTTTTTCATCCTTTATGTGAGTGTAAAGTGATAAAACCTCTATGGAAATCAGTATAGTGATTCCTCAAAAAACTAAAACTAGAAATTCCATTTGACCCAGCTATTCCCCTTCTAGGTATCTTCCCCAAAGAGTTAAAGACATCATATCATGGTGATGTATGCATATCCATATTTACAACAGTACCATTAATAATAGTTAAATCTTGGAAACAGCCTATATGTCCATCAACAGATGACTAGATAAAGAAAATGTGATATTTACACAATAAAGTGTTTTATTCTGCTGTAAAGAAGGATAACTTTGAGTTATTTGTAGGAAAATTGATGCACTTTGAGACCATAGTGTTAAGTGAAGTAAATCAGACACATAAGCTTAAATATCACATGGCTTACCTTATATGAAAAAATGATATATAAATAAAGTATGAAATAAAGGACAGATAATAGGAAAAAATAGAGAAAAAAGTTGCCTTAATACATCACAGACATTGTATCTGAAAGTGCTCCTTAACTTAGTACAACTGTCTTATGTGTTTTATGCTTTTTGGCATATTAGTCTGGTTTTTAATCTGCACATGGCATTGTTAATTTTATAAGGCTTTGTAAGATAAATGAATCTGATGCTTGAAAAATAAAAAGGAGAGTAGAAGGAAGGGGACAAAAGAATTCAAATGTGTTATGCATGTGCACATACTGAAGACATGTACTGATAAACTAAAAAAAAATAAGGAAAAGAAAAGAAGGACAGGACTTTGTCTCAGAATTTAGCAGTGGGCTCACCATGTTGAAGCTTATGAAGCCTGGGCCACCTGTCACCAGTGCCAGAGACAGAGCCTCTGGACCTGCCCCGGTACCAGGTACAAACCTGAGCCTCAGTGGAATGAACTTGTGCTTTTGTCTGTACCACACTCCTAAGATTGCATGCATCCTTCTGGCCATGAGACTCAAGTGGGATGCAGCTTAGTATCAGCCTTGGTGACTGCGTCCACCATCCTACCCCTAATCTTGGGAAGCACAGAGTAGAGCAGAACTCTATCAGCGGAGGGGTGAGGGAGTGTGGGGATAGTTAATGCCTGTTGCTATTTCAAAGACTAGTTGTCATGAATTACAACTTTCCAGCCACTTACAAACTACCAATAAACAAGTAGAGAAATGCTTTCAATGTTTTAGAAGGCCAAAATGTTGCACTCCTTTGAGGTTTGGTTTGCAAGTTTTAAGGACATCAAAAGATCCCCAAATTGAAAGGAGAGAAGTACCTTCTTCCCACTCCGCTGTGAGCCATCTCCTTGGCAATATATTTCCCTCTAGTGCACCGCTAAGATTATCAACTCAAGAAACCAAAATGCCCTTTAAATTGAAATAAGATGAAAATATGTAAAATTTGCATAGAGGTAAATCTTAAGAGATCTCACTCCACATAGAAAGTATGTGAGATGAATGACTGTTAACTAACCTGACTGTCATAATCATTTCACAATGTATAGGCATATCAAATGATCACATTATACACCTTAAATATATAAATTTTGGCTCGGTTACTTTTCTTTCATTGCTGAGACAAAATACCTGATGCCCAGAATTAGGGAGGAAAGGTTTATTTAGCTCACAATTTGTGGATGTTTAAGTCCATACTTGGTTGGCTCTAAGGCAGAGTGGCACATGGCACAGGGCAACCTTTCATGGTGGTGGAAAACAGCAAAAGCATTAAAAGCAAAAGGGAGCATAAGGTGGGAAGAGCAAGCTCTTTCCCTTCCTTACATTGTATGCAAGCTACCTGCCCCAGGGTGAGTGTAGCTCTCACACCCATAATCCCAGCATTGGACCATGGATCAATCATAAACTCTATAAGCCCACTCCATGACTGCATTAGGCTTTGGGGGGACATTCAGACACAAACCATAAGACAGTCTTATCTGTGAATTACATCTCAATAAAGGTGGAACAAAGAAGGAATTAAAAAAAAGAAATAATTTTGTGTAAATGGCCAACTAGTAAGTTCATTATATGAAATGCTTTTTTTATAAAATAAAAACTATGGGTTACTTGAAAATTACAGAATGCATTCATGAATAAAAAGATGTTGACCAGTTATATTAGATGTGAAAATATCCCTTAATCTTTTTAATTTTAGCAGCTAAGTGCAGGATGAGGTTTATTTGGTTGGCTCCTGCAAAAAGTAATAAAAGTCAAAATTCTTATTTAGTTTTTTAATATATTCAACCACATTTCAGATTTTCCTTAACAAGTTTAAATATGAAAACAGGTTTTAAAAATGAGCATATAAAATAAACAAATCATCTTTATCGTGAAAGCACTCTGATTTTACTTCCTCTGCATATTTAAATGATGACCTTTTTAGAGTTATCCAAACCCTGTAACTGTCAAAATCTTAACTTTCCACTTTTTAATAAAAATTATTTCCATAAAGATTAGAAATTAATCTAACCTGACTCTCAAACTTAATATAGTTTAGTGCTGGAAGCTGTAAAAATTCACCTATCTAGGTTTAATAAAAAGATTTTTTTCAATTTAAATATACATTGCATTTAATAAACTTGCATGATAATTTCAACAATGTTCATGGATGCTTTAAATTGCTTTTCTGCTGTGTCCAGGATACAATCCAATTTCATTTTTCAGCAACTGAGTTAAGAAAAGATTTCAAAATCACAAAGCAATTTTTGAATGACACAAAGTGAAATGATTAAAAGCTAGCCTATCAGGTTGCTCTGATGCTTGGCTTAAATAGTTTGTTTATATTTATGTAAACCTAAAATATTTGACTATTTGGCTATATATGGATTTTTGATGGGAAACATTTATCTTTTATACAAATATCTATCATTGTAAAGACTAGCATTCTATCTTCTTTTCTTCTTTCCAGCTACCTATCCATTCACACAACTCACAAATACTTGTTAGGTGTGTTCCATGAATTAAGCATTGTGCTAGCTGGTAGAAAAATAGCAACAAAGACAGATGTGACCTCTTTCTTCCTAGAGCATGAAATTTACTGCATAAATACTCAAAGGAATTTATAACTATCAACAGAAAAATACTATGAAGGAACAGTGCAGAGTGCAATGGGAAATGACAACAGAGTGATCTGATTTGGGAATGTCACAATTTAGCTTCTTCCAGAACTTGAAATTTAAATTTAAACCCATAGGATATGTGACTATATATGTGGTGGTGAAGGAAACTGAATGTATAATATGTGTCTTAAGCAGTGTACATGCAAGGTATAAAATATGAGATGGAATGGGAGAAGCAGACGAAGGTCAAAGGATTCAGGTCTTGTAGACTGCTACAATTTTTACACTTTATCATAGTAGCAATGGCAAAACACTGAAAACTAGGTAGAGAGAAACAAAAATCAGATTTGTATTAAAGTTTCTTTAGACATAATAGAGAGAATGGGCTAGAAAGAAGAAATGGAGGTTCCAGGATATGATTTAGACCCCTTAAGAATCTGAATGAGAAACAATGATGGCTATAGGGAGAGAGGAGACAACACAAACACAGAAATGGATGTTCTCAAAATATTTTTAAGAAGTAGATTCACAAGACTTAGTGTCCAATTAGCTGAGGGGATAAAGGCTGTGGATGTGCCATGAATGTCATGTAGGTTTGGCATGGGCAACTTTGCTGGAGCTTATGTTATTTTTATCAATATAGGGGCTACTGGAGAGGGGTTTTTTTTTTGGAGGAGTAGATATCGCAAGTTAGCTGTAGACGTGTTAACCCAAGGAGCCTCAGACCAGTTGATCTATGGGTCTAAATTAAGAAGAGAGGTTGGGAATAAAAACTAAATTTGTGAGTCAGTAAAAATGGTACCTGAAACCAAGAGGCGAGTGTTGAGTAAGATATGAAATGAATGAGGTCTAAGATGGTTTAACTTTTACACTGAAGGTCAAGCAAAGGAAGAAGTTTCTATCAAAGGAGAGTGAGAAGGAATCACCACAGATGCAAGAAGAAAATCAAGAGAATTTAACATCATAGAAACCAGTAGCAACTGAGTTTTCTATAAATATGGAACATTCGCTATTCCAAATACTACTAAAATCAAGTAGGATGAAGATTTTAAAAATATTTGCTGCATGTAGTAAAACAGTAACTTAATGACAGGATAGAGTATGTTGGCAAATGAGTGGAGTCAATGCATTAAGGTTATGGCCGAGCATGGTGGCACACTCCTGTAATCCCAGTACTCGGGAGGCTGAGGCGGGATTGTTGAGACCAGCCTGGGCTACAAAGTGAGCTCAAGGTCAGTCTGAACTACACAGCAAGACCTTGTCTAAAAAAGACAAAAAAAAAAAAAGGGGGATCCAGGTTTAACACTGTCAGAAAAGTGAGTTACAGATAGAAACATGGAGAAAATGCAAAGGACTTTTATGGTGTAAAACTGGAATTGGAGCTCACAATGGGAACCCTTGGTTTTTGATAGCTAGCTAGCTAGGTTAATGTGGATACAAATAAATATATTATGTGTGTAAATATATGTGCATATTTCCTGTATCCGTTGACTATGAAGACTTGGAACTAGCACTATTCCAAAAGCAAAACCACCTAATGCCCCGAATTTCTTCTAAATACCATTCCATTAAAAGGTATCAGATTCCTTGAAGACATAACTGAGTCTAGGGACAGGGAAG
The DNA here is from genome assembly GCA_004027595.1 of Dinomys branickii. Taxonomy (NCBI): domain Eukaryota; kingdom Metazoa; phylum Chordata; class Mammalia; order Rodentia; family Dinomyidae; genus Dinomys; species Dinomys branickii. The sequence continues at coordinate 15,988 of PVLD010016610.1, read as the reverse complement.
AAAAAGTGTAAGACGGAACTGGGGCATCTTGTTGTAATAGAATATAAGAGAGTGCTCAAGGAATGGTAAGAACATGGCAAAAGGAGGCCAGGCCACCTCGAATAGATCAGCGGTCCCAACAAAGGAATTTCAGCATGAAAATAAACAGAAAATATAATCCAGCAAATAGTAAACAAACCGTGAATCCAAGCGGGTGTAAATGAATGAAGAAACTGAGGCTTCGTGAATAATTAATATTTCCACAGCCTCAGAGTCTCTCCTCATGAACACTTGATAGTTACAAATACAGAATCGTACAATACAGTGGAGGAGCCCGGCAGATACCACCTTAATTAAAGGATCAAAGGCAGCATCGTTAGAAGTAGGACAAATCAATACTGGGTGCCACCTGCGCGGATACAAGGACAAGAATACAGCAGTAATTCTGTGATAGTCCTGGCAAAAATGCATAACCTGAACCTAATTATGATGAAGCATCAGAAAAACCTCAAATCAAGGAGCATGCTCTAAAGTAACTGGTGTGCTCCAATAAACTTACTTAATTAAAGAATTCATAAACACGAACAAAAACCCTGATGTGCGAACTTTAGGAATGTCAGCCATGGGAGTTAAGGAAAAACGAGGCAATATTCCAGCCTCAAGGGGACTACCAGGACATAAAACTGAAATAAAATGCTTACTTCCCACAAAGAGCCTACATTATTGTGACTGCTGGCAAAACATGGATGGAGTCCTGTGCATGAGATTATAGAAATATATGAAAGTTAATTTCCTGATTTTTATAGGTGTATCATGATTATGGAGAACACTGTCCTTGTTTTTAGGAGATGTACAATGAAAATTTGGGGGAAATGGGACAATCACAATTCAGGAACAAATTTTCATGAGAAAATTCTTTATACTCATACTTTTAAGTAAAGTGGTGGTTTTTAAAAATGTACAATAAAAGGGGACTAGAAAGCAAGGAAGCAGCGAAGTGAAGCAGAACCATGAACCTCTTAACAGTCACTCTGAGCGTCACTCAGGCAGGTGCACGTTCAACTATTTGATTCTGATATTGACTACATTTGATAAAATTGTCATTTTTATAGTTCCTGCTATATTATTGTATGAGGATTAATGAAAAATATGAAATTTTGTTCATCCTGTATTTAAATAATTGGGCTGGTAAGTGGTTAAAGACAGGCAGGAGATAATTAGGTAGAGGCGAGCATGGGATTCGGGCATTTCTTTTAAAATGAAAGAGACAAGATTACATTTAAAAGCCAATCAAAAGATCTAGGTGAAATCGGGATTAAAATTTAATGTGAGACAAAGCGGGCCAAGGGTGTAATCCAGAGCACAGGTAGAGGGACTGATCTTTAACAGAATACTTCCTGCACTGTAAAGTCCGAAGAAGAAAGCAAGCAAACATGGACGCAGACATGATATGACTTTAGATTTTATGACAGGAAATCAAGAGCTGTCATATGTGATTGATAGTTACATGATAATGCATGAATCAGCATCCACTGAGAATGAGTAGACAAAGGTAAGGTTAGAAGTTTGAGAAAAGTAAAGAAGTTCTGACAAAATGATTGTGCAGGATGACAGAATGAGGTAACTTGCAGAATACAATAACATTTCTGAGCAGTGTTTAGGGCTCAGGAGAGGTGGATGACTGCTATGATTAGGGCAAGTATCCCCCAAAGACACTTGTGTCAAAGGCTTTGTTCCCAGCCCACAGCACTTTTGGGAGATGGTGCAAGCTTTACAGAGGTGAGGCATACTTGAAGTCTTTTAGTCATATGCCCTTGAAGGAGATGTTAGAACTCTGGCTCCTTCTCTTCTTCCCTTTAGTTCTGACTGTGGGTGAAGAGGCTTCCTCTGACATGAACTCTATCATGATGTACTGCCTCCTCACAGGTCCAGAAGCAATGGGGCCAACTGACCATGGACTGAACCCCACAGAATGTTGTAACAAAATAAACCTGTCTTCTTTTTAAATTTATTTTGTCAGGTATTCTGTTATAGTAATGGAAACCTCACCACCACAACAACCAGGAAGTTTTACTTGTACCAATATACCCAAATGGAATAATTTTTCCTCAGTATAGCTCAGTTCCTGGGTATAGGTAGAGACAAAGTTGACAACTGATGTCACTCATTGCTGACATTTTGCTAGGGAGGCTCAATGGGGCAGGGGATTTGGGGTTATTTTTAAGAGAGATTCCACTGATAGACAATATGGGTTAGCACTTGGGAGTTGTTTTTCTACAATCTACATATGTAGGGACTCCTACACAGACAAACATCCTATAACCTTTCACTGACAGAGAAAGCAATAAAATTATAATTTGGTAAGCTTCTGAGGGGTCAGAATAAATCCAAAGTTGAATAGTCTCCAAGCTGAAAATCTCACACTGTCCAATAAATTGGGATAATGTTCTATAGTTTGCTCATCACTCAAAATTATGAATCAGAACTTGAAAGTGCTGGCAAATAATTACAGATTTTAGGTTGCAAAGCTCTATCTGTTCAGGGGCATTAGAAACAGGTTACATAGGCAGGTCTTGGAGGCAAATGACAACTATTTCATAGTGCTTCAAGTCCCAGTAATTTGGATATTATCTTATTACAATTCAGATACCTGTGTGACCATGTGAGCAGCTTCATATGTATCCATTTTTATTGGTATTCTGAAAAATATCTATCTGGAATTTTCTGCTGTCAAAAATAAAGATCAAAACTAGTGCCTGGTCTATTGAAAAGAACCCTTAGCCAGTATGTCAGTTTGTTCCAAAATTTCCTTTATAATGCCTACACTATTTTTCTCACCAATTTTTTGGCTAATGGACCACTGTGTAAATAAATAATAAGATTTCTGGGTGTGGTGGTGCACACCTGTATTCCCAGAACTCTGGAGGCTGAGGCAGGAGGATTGCTGTGAGTCTGAGGCCAGCCTGGACCACATAGTGAGTTGAAGGCCAGCCTGAGCTGCAGAGTGAGATCCTGCCTCCAAAAAAAAATCAGATTATTGGGAAGTTGAAGAAAAATATAAGTCTAGAGTTTGTGGCAGCACTCAAGGTAAGTTAGATTTGATTGGGATGACAGTTGGGGATCCTCCACAGAATGAGGGTGCAATGGGCCAAGCAAGAGGCATGAGGACAGCACTGCTAAATAGGTGACCAGCCACTGAAAGTAACTGTGCTATCTTCACAATTTTGATACCTTGTTCTTGCCATGGTAAAATATAAAATGATACAATCATTTCCCAAAACATATTAATGTAAGGCATGATAAAGAAAATGAGACTAGTGGGTTGGATGATATATCAGTGTCATAACCCTTGGCACCTCTATGTGAAACCTTACTTTGAAAAGGGTCATTGCAGATGTGATTAAGTTAAGAATATTGAGATGAGATCATACTGGACTTACCTCCTGGGCCTAAGTCCAATGATATATAAAGGACAGAGAAGGAGAACAAGAGAAAGGCCTAAGAATAGAGGCACATAGTCCAAGACAAGTCATGCTGATAGACATCAGAAGATTGAGGCAAGAAAGGATTTTTCCCCTAGAGTCGCTGGATGGAGTTCAGCCCTGCTGATATCTTGATTTTAGACTCCAAGCATGCAAAATTCTAAGAAGATTATCTTTTAGACATGTAAGGTTGATCATACACTTAAACATTAACTGTTTGCATTGTTAATCTCCTACTACTTTGTCAGTAACTCTGTATTGTTTGTATTGTTCTTATGCTTTTTTGTAAATGGATGTGTTTGTTAATACATTTTCTTCCTTTATTCTTAAAATAAAATAAAAAACATTAACTATTCATTTCAATGGAGCAATCAAAGTTAGTAGTACAACTATGTTAGTTATCCTGTATGTGTTCATATATATATATATATATATATATATATATATATATATATATATTCTCCTTTCTTTTCTCTTTTCCCTCATCCCAGTTGT